>JAVTVY010045155.1:0-214349 GCA_036873755.1 Hanleya hanleyi | reverse complement strand
ATGCGGATACGGTCGATATAATGGAGGAGGTGGTGGGAGACACGGACCCTACACAACCGTGCCCGGCTCACATTCGTCTGTCCCGGGAGGGCTGGACCAAATTCAAACAGGTGTTGTCTGGTGAACTGGACGGCGACCTCATCCACTTGTGTCACGATGTGTACATCCGACGCGGCCCTTTCTTTGCTCAATTGGCTCGGCTAGATGGAGGTACAGTGCATTTTTCCCTTCACCCTGATCTATGGTCTGCATTGGAAGATGCCGTGGTGGATGTGGATGAAGTGCTTATCAAGCGGTCATCAGACGAGTTGGACTGGTCATTGACCATGGCCACTGTGGAAGTCCACGAAGAAAATCAGAAAGAAACTCCGGCCCAAGATATACCCGTTATAAATAAACATTAGAGCCAGGGTCCATCATCATTTTGTCACCATGAAACGCTGGGAGAAGGTGTTGGATAACTTATACTACAGTCCCGACAGTCCGGCAGCCTATAGTGCATTGTCGGCTCTCTATCGAGCGGCCAAACCCCAGGGGGTACAACGTGCCCCAGTCCGAGATTGGTTAAGAAGACAAGACACCTATACCTTACATCGATCTGTCCGTCGCCATTTTCTACGGAACCGGGTCATCGTGGGAGGAATAGATGCCCAGTGGCAAGCGGATTTGGTGGATATGGGCGCCTTTGCCAAACACAACGATGAGAATCGGTATATCTTGACGTGCATCGATATCCTATCCAAGTATGCGTGGGTGGTACCCATCCGGACGAAAACGGGGGCAAATCTCATAGCGGCGTTCAAAGACATCTTCAAGACCGGGCGCAAGCCTTTGTATTTGCAAACCGACGAAGGCACGGAATTCCTCAACAGACCGTTCCAAGCCTTTCTCAAGAAACAGAAGGTATTTTTCTTCCATACGTACAACGAGACCAAGGTTTCCGTGGTGGAGAGGTTCAACAGGACATTCAAAGGCCGCATGTATAAATATTTCACCTATAAGAATACAAGGCGGTACATCGATGTTCTCCCGAAACTGGTGAGGGGTTACAATCGAGCCTATCATCGAAGTATAGAGAGAGCCCCCATTACCGTGACCCAACGCAATGAAGCCCAAGTCCGGCGTATCTTGTACCCCAGGCCATCGCAGCGAACGACGAAGGCGGTGTACAAGGTCGGGGACCCTGTACGGATCAATAAAGTCAAGGGCAAGTTCGAGAAAAGTTACTTGCCCAACTGGAGCGATGAGCACTTCCTGATTAAACGGCGCCTACCCCGACAGCGGCGAGTCTATGAACTGGAAGATCTCCAAGGGGAAACGTTGCTGGGGACGTTTTACGACACGGAATTACAGCCTGTTGTAAAAACACAGCAAGACTACTACACAGTGGAGCAGATTTTGAAAACGGAACGTCGACGTGGCAAACTGTTTCATTTCGTAAAATGGCAAGGCTGGCCCAGTTCCTTCAATTCCTGGGTCGCTGCCAACCAGGTGAAACGACTATAAAACCAGACACCACTGCCGTCCTCCTTCATTCCACGTCCGACCCCAGTGCTATGGACCAACAGCAGCTGCCTCCGAAGACAGCGTCTCGCAAAACGCGCAAAGCGCAAGTGGTCTTTGGGGTGCTATTGCTAACCCTGCTGGGTGTGTTGTACGGAGGTGTGTTTTACGACGTAGCCTATGTCAGTACGTTACTTAACCAACTGAGAACACCACCCATTAGTGAAACGGGTCTACAGAGAGCACCAGTCGTATCGAGCCCAGTCACCACCACCACCACACCCCGCGTACAAGCCACGTCGAGCTCTACACTTACACCAAGTACACCCACTACGTCTCAAGACCCACCGGATTTCATCCCTCACAGTGAACCGACAACGACGACGACCACCCACGTTGTACCCACCCCCAGCACCATCTCTGAACGTGAACAGACAACGACGACCGACGTTGTACCCACCACCATTCCAGTTCACTCGTACGAAATTTACAAGAGCGGGTTACCACGACAAAGGATAGACCTCAAACCATGGACCCTGGGTGGCAGCATCCCTTCACTTGCGTCATCGCAGGACCGACGGGCTCCGGCAAAACGCACATCGTCAGGAAGCTCCTTCAACACGCCGACAGCATGATCACTCCACCCATTGCCCGAGTCGTGTGGTGTTACGGAGAATGGCAGGAAGCGTATGCAGCAATGCCCCACATCACGTTCGTGGAAGGCCTGCCCAACCTGGCCGATTTGGAACCCGACACCTTGGTGGTTCTGGATGATCTCATGGCGGAGACGGATGCACGGGTCACCCAACTCTTTGCCAAAGGCAGCCATCATCGACGGCTCAGCATCATCTACATTGTGCAGAATCTGTTCAGTAAAAACAAAGAACATCGGAATATCAGCTTAAATGCCCACTACCTGGTGGTCTTCAAAAACCCGAGAGATACCACTCAACTGCTGCACCTGGCGAGACAGATGTGTCCCGGCCGCACACCGTTTGCGTTGGAAGCCTTCAAAGATGCCACAACCCCTCAGCACGGGTATATGCTCTTCGACCTCAAGCAAGCCACCCCCGACCACCTTCGACTACGGACCGACATCTTTCCTGGAGAGACCCACCACGTGTACATGCAAAAATAATGTAAACACACCCACAGTGGCGCCTCCAGCTGGGGTTTGTGTGTGTTTGATGATGGGGAATAATAAAAAGAATGAATACCACAGCAGGGTTGACTTTGTCTGTGAGGTGGATAAAAAGAGCAGAGTTGTGGGTTCTAGCATTAGTTGTACAGGATGTCTGCGCGAGTACGGAAGCACGCTCCCACACTCCGTGTATTGAAGACGGCCCCACCCGAGTTGGTCCGAACCATTGTACGCGGTGCGGACCCTGACCTTGTACGCTGTCTGTGCGAGATCGGGTACAACCTGTTAAAAGGCAACGTACCACTGACTCCGGCTCAGAAGACCAAGTTGGCCAAACATAAGACAGGTCTCCGAACCCTAGTCCAGAAGCGGGTCCCTCAAACACAAAAGAAAAAGGTGTTACAGAAAGGCGGCTTTCTCGGGGCCATCTTAGCACCGTTGGCCGCTTCCGTGTTGGGTCCAGTACCGGGTGGACTCTTCGGCCGACAATGAACCACACGAAAAAAATGGTCCTCGTCGAACCGCGGTTCCTGCAAAACCTCCAATCGCCCTACCCACCATCCCACACGGTGAAGACCATAAACAGCCTCGATGGAGAGATGCAGCAGATCTTACAGGACCGGGGTTAAGCGACAGTGAGAAAGTACAACTACAGTACAATGAGACGCTTCAACGGTACATGACGTTCATGGACCAATACAAAACCCTCAATACCCCAGCAACAGCACCACCACCACCACCACCACCACCACCACGCGACGGACCGCTGACCTCAGCACCGTTCCAACAGCCGGGTGAGGTAGCCCCCACAGCCCCACAGTGGGTGGAAGACGAAGTGCTGAAGAGTGTACCTGCCTCGTTCAAGAAACAAGCTGGCCTGGTATTACAACGGATGAAACAGAATCCTAACATGACTTGGAATGATAAAGGCGAACTCCTGGTACAGAATCAGGTGGTCCCCGGCGCCCACATGACGGATTTAGTGAATGATCTGATGCGTCAACGCAGATCGCACACCGATCCTCGAGGATGGGAGGTCTTCGCTCAAGGCAAAAAGACATGCATGTACCACAGGAATTGGTGGGGAACCCCCACCGCTGGGCCTTTATGCAGCAAACCCAGCAATCGCCGAGTCGTGCACCACGACTCTCACCACAACCTTCTTGGGAATCCGACTGGGAACCGGAGTCACCCCCCAAAACTCCACCACCATCACAACGGGCACCTTCTTTTCAGACCTTTAAAAAACCACCCTCGATCAGGACACCCACATCTCCAGAGCCGTGACACGTAGCAAGTCAACGCGACGAACACGACGCCGGACACAACCGCCCAAGGCGTGGAAGACCTATTAAAACCAACAGCAGCAGCAGGACAGCTCAGTCGCCATGTTTTACCTGACCCTACCCAGTAACAGTTCGCTGGATGTGTTTCCTGACAACACCGTGGCCAAGTACGTCACCCAGTTACCGCAACCGTTACATTTACCTGGCCGGTGGGAATGTGCCCTCGTGGATATCCAATACCCTTACTCGTGGTACAACGTGCGAGCCAATGAAGTGTGGTACGAGGTCACCTACGAAGGCAAAAACACCCGGCTCACCCTGCCCGAAGGCCAATACGATACCCCAAAGAGTTCATGGGTGGGCTGTCAAGACTGATGCATGATAAGGCGCTACGGGGGGTGACGGATAGTGCAACACGCCTGATAGCCTTGCGCTTCAAGAGAAACGTGTTCTTCGATGTCAACGTACACAACGAAAAGGCACAGCTTACCGTCACCGATACCGTGAATGTGAAACTCAGTCCTACACTACAGCAAATGCTGGGTTTCGATCTACAGACGTTCGCTGGTCCCACCGAACACCATGGCGAGATGCCGATGGATATGAAGTCGGGTATGTACGGACTCTACCTCTACTCGGACGTGGTGGACAACCACATCGTGGGCGATATCAACACACCTCTGTTACGGGTGGTCCCCATTAAAAAGACGTATGGAGGTCAAGTCACCCACAGTTTCAACCATATCATGTACCTGCCCGTACGACATACCGACATCAACACGATCACGGTGGATATAACCGCAACATTGTCTCATTGGACATTGGACCGTCTGACCTGGAGGTGACCCTTTGACCTTTTGACCCGCGTCCGCGCGCGCGCGCACTGCCGGGGATGACGCGGGATGACGCGCGCGCGCTGCGGGGCGCTGGGGCGGGAAAACACCCCGGCGGTTGAACATTGGAACTCTTCTATGTTTGGAGGTAGTGTTTAGTGAAAACCCGGAAGTGACGTGACAACCCACGTCACCTGCGTATATACTCCTGTAAAATAGAGCCGATTTTATTTCTTTGGAAGGGGCAAGGTCAATAGGACTTGCGCTTTTTATACTACTAAACTGTGATGTAGATTACATCTTACATAGGCCTTAAGGCCGTGATATGCATATGAAGTATTCTGGGGCATGGTCAGTACTTTCCAATTTTCCCTTCGTCTACTACTCGCCGATTTATATTTTCAATGAATACAAGGTTGTCTTGAGAAATATATCTCAAAATATGTGTACTTCCTATTTCCCGCAGGAATTTATGGAATATCAATTCTTTCCGCAATAAACTTACAATTTACTGGCTATGGTAACGAAATTCTCCGTGTCAATTTGAGGTGGATATGAAAACGCACTGACTCACACGTGCACTGGCAACAATTCGCTACAGTGTAATGAAATGTGTTCATTTTTTAGGCGCCCGTGGTTTATTAATATGCACACACATATGTTTTTCTTATAGTTCATTGGCTGAACCGCGAGGCGGGGGAAAAATATCAAACTAATTTCGTCTCGCGAGCAGCGTGTGCGGTGAACGCAAGCCAAACAGCTCAGCAGTTTTACCGGACAGGCCAATGAATGGCATGTTATTTTGACTCGATTCATACGCTCGACTCTTCAAAATGGACTTGAAGAAGACGTTATGCGGGAACTGAAATCAATTTCTTGAAACTTTTGCTCACCGTGTGCGCTGAAACAACAACAGAGCTGACAGGCAATTGAGGCCGTTAGCTCAGCTGATATCTCTCGTGTGCGCCGGATTTTATACCGAAGGAAATATCTGTGAATTTCGATTAGCATACGAATGCATGGTGATGAAGGCTTCATGGTGTGTTATACCCACCTAGGAAAAAAACAGCCACAGATATGCATCAAACACCCGGGAGTATGGGATATAGGTATACATCTGGACTAAACTCTTTTATCAGGTAAGCTAGTACTATACTTGCGTTGAATCCCATGCAGACAACCTATTCAAATTTCAATGCATTGGCAACATAGCGTCGCACGAAATATACGCACCCCTGTTGACCAGGATTTTTTTATACTCCCACAACAACAGACAATTTGAAGACAATTTTCTAGCGGGGTGTTTTCTTGAACATAATTGCTGTAATATACTCTTCTTTTTGTGGACGCTAAATATAGGGGAGAAAATGGCAACATTGTGACCAAACCATAACAGTTGACAGCTGTAAAAATAGATACCGTGGCATAAATTAGTTGTGTGTCCCAACTAATCTATTGAGAACGTTTTGTTTGATTTTTTGAGAAATATATATTGTTGTGTTCTGAAACTTATGTCACTGGTAAAATGCAATTATTATAGTATTCATTCAAAATATTAGCAAACAACATTCTGTAGAACTATCTGTTTGAAACATTTTCTGTTTTGGGTGTCATTCTCTGAGTTAAATATTGGCGTCAGCCATTGTTGATTTGGACCAGTTCAATACTCGTAGGTTTGATAGGCATTCTTTTCCATTCATGGAATTTTTACAGTTCCACAGTGTCACAAAACAACAATAATGCCATGATGTCACAATAAGACGTTACAAAGACAATTTATCAATACTGACCACAGTAGCAACGTCATAGCGTTGACCCTGACGTCACAATAGAAAATGACAACCTCCCACTCCTATGCACATATGGGAACAGTCCCCCTCAGCCTTGGCGACGTCAAAATTTAACCCAGAGAATGACACCCAAAACAGAAAATGTTTCAAACAGATAGTTCTACTGAGTGCTGTTCGGTAATATTTTAACTGAATACTATAATATTTGCATTGTACTAGTGACGTAAGTTTCAGAACACAACAATATATATTTTTCCAAAAATCGGACAAAACGTTCTCAATAGATTAGTTGGGACACACAATAGAGAGAGCATTTCAGTACACCTCAAAAAAAATGAAACCTGGACGGATATCCTTCATCTCGAGGGGACGCAAGTTCGATTCTTGCTTTCATTATGTGAGTATGTGTTGGACATGTGATCTTTAAATTTTATTATCATCAATACACCTAAAAAAAAAAGGCTATTTTCATACCCTTCGGCCACCGCGCATGCGCACAATGCCGATAGTTCAATCCCACACCCAGCCCATTAGATGCCCCCTCACCTAAGCTTCACTTTGATACCTCACTCGACCCCATCGGACCAGTAGTCAATCCCCTAGCTCCAAAAAGGCTATTTTCATACCCTTCGGCCACCGCGCATGCGCACAATGCCGATATTTCAATCCCACACCCAGCCCTTTAGATGCCCGCTCACCTAAGCTTCACTTTGATACCTCACTCGACCCCATCGGACCATTTTATCTAGGGACTACTTTTTCTCCGCGGAAGCTTTTTCCCGAGACCGAATCACCGCCAGACATGACTGCATCACCGCGGATGAATACATTCTTGCACTCACTCACACCATCCATACCTCCCTGAGTGGGGTGGGTTCAAAATGGAGGATACTCAACTCCCATCCCCCTTAAAAACCAAGCCGCCATTTTAAACCCACCCACGTCAATTGATGAGTGGGTGGGTTCAAAATGGCGGATACTCACCTCCCAGCCCCGTAAAAAACAAGCCGCCATTTTGAACCCACCCACTCACCGGTGTCAGTCAGTGTGTGAGTGGGTGGGTTCAAAATGGCGGCACCTTATTTTACACACACAACACCAAAAGCCGCCATTTTGAACCCACCCACTCACATACCAGGTCAATCAGTGCACGGGGTGAGTGGGTGGGTTCAAAATGGCGGACTTTCAATCACACACTGACTGACACCGGTGAGTGGGTGGGTTCAAAATGGCGGCACCTTATTTTACACACACAACACCATAAGCCGCCATTTTGAACCCACCCACTCACATACCAGGTCAATCAGTGCACGGGGTGAGTGGGTGGGTTCAAAATGGCGGACTTTCAATCACACACTGACTGACACCGGTGAGTGGGTGGGTTCAAAATGGCGGCACCTTATTTTACACACACAACACCATAAGCCGCCATTTTGAACCCACCCACTCACATACCAGGTCAATCAGTGCACGGGGTGAGTGGGTGGGTTCAAAATGGCGGACTTTCAATCACACACGGACTGACACCGGTGAGTGGGTGGGTTCAAAATGGCGGCACCTTATTTTACACACACAACACCATAAGCCGCCATTTTGAACCCACCCACTCACATACCAGGTCAATCAGTGCAAGGGGTGAGTGGGTGGGTTCAAAATGGCGGACTTTCAGGGGTCGGGGGAAAATAAAAAGTGCCGCCATTTTGAACCCACCCACTCACATCAAACTCACGCATGCGCACCCCCTCAATACCGCCTCAAAACCGCCCCATTTTTTTTCTGCGCATGCGCAGTGAGGCGCTACCATATCAATTTGCGCATTGCATACTACTTGGATGTTTTTTTTTTAATTTCGGTATTTTTTTCATCAGGTTTAGAGTAGATGATCCATGAAAACATGGGGGTCACCACACTCATTAAAAACATATGGTAGCCAAATGCATGTATACCACTTAAAAGCCTTAACACTGAATACATTGGGAGATCTGATTTTTTCAAGTTGATGCTCAATAAATCAAACTTCCCGAGGTCAAATCTTCTCCATTTTGCCATATATACTGTGAACATGTAGTAAAAACAGAGAGACACCATGCTTTCTAAAAAAGGTAACGGTACCGGTATAACAGATAAACTGGTAACGGTACCGGTATAACAGATAAACTGGTAACGGTACCGGTATAACAGATAAACTGGTAACGGTACCGGTATAACAGATAAACTGGTAACGGTACCGGTATAACAGATAAACTGGTAACGGTATCGGTATAACCGATAAACTGGTAACGGTACCGGTATAACCGATAAACTGGTAACGGTACCGGTATAACCGATAAACTGGTAACGGTACCGGTATAACCGATAAACTGGTAACGGTACCGGTATAACCGATAAACTGGTAACGGTACCGGTATAACAGATAAACTGGTAACGGTACCGGTATAACAGATAAACTGGTAACGGTACCGGTATAACAGATAAACTGGTAACGGTACCGGTATAACAGTAACGGTACCGGTATAACAGTAACGGTACCGGTATAACAGATAAACTGGTAACGGTACCGGTATAACAGATAAACTGGTAACGGTACCGGTATAACAGATAAACTGGTAACGGTACCGGTATAACAGATAAACTGGTAACGGTACCGGTATAACAGATAAACTGGTAACGGTACCGGTATAACAGATAAACTGGTAACGGTACCGGTATAACAGATAAACTGGTAACGGTACCGGTATAACCGATAAACTGGTAACGGTACCGGTATAACAGATAAACTGGTAATGGTACCGGTATAACAGATAAACTGGTAACGGTACCGGTATAACAGATAAACTGGTAACGGTACCGGTATAACAGATAAACTGGTAACGGTACCGGTATAACAGATAAACTGGTAACGGTACCGGTATAACAGATAAACTGGTAACGGTACCGGTATAACAGATAAACTGGTAACGGTAGTATAACAGATACTGGTAACGGTACCGGTATAACAGGTAAACTGGTAACGGTACCGGTATAACAGATAAACTGGTAACGGTACCGTGGTATAACAGATAAACTGGTAACGGTACCGGTATAACAGTAACGGTACCGGTATAACAGTAACGGTACCGGTATAACAGTAACGGTACCGGTATAACAGTAACGGTACCGGTATAACAGATAAACTGGTAACGGTACCGGTATAACAGATAAACTGGTACCGGTACCGGTATAACAGATAAACTGGTAACGGTACCGGTATAACAGATAAACTGGTAACGGTACCGGTATAACAGATAAACTGGTAACGGTACCGGTATAACAGATAAACTGGTAACGGTACCGGAATAACAGATAAACTGGTAACGGTACCGGTATAACAGATAAACTGGTAACGGTACCGGTATAACAGATAAACTGAGCCTTTCCAGGGGGTGGGGGCGGGAAATTGGAGATGGGGACAGGGAATATTTTTGAAGGTTAATTTATTAGCCATTTACAAGTTTCTTTTTTGTTGACAGGGATTAAGAGTGAATTTTGAGGGATTTCAGAGGCATAATTTTCAACCGCGGGAGCACTTTGCACTCTCCAACTGTTGAATCTATATTGCCGACTTTTTGGTCAGTCCTATCACACTATAAACCACCAGTAAAACGCATACATGTTTCGGTTGTGTATTTTATTGATATTTATAACTTTTTGAGATGTATGGGTACTTATGGTAGGAAATTCGACTTGAAAAGTTTGACAAATCACCATGTTGTAGCCCCATAAGAGCATGTTTTGTAATACGTTTTTTTTCTTCTGAAAATTGTATAAATTACTTAATATTATTTTTCCGTATTCTATATAATTTGTTTAAGCGAACTGTGTGGGGTCTGCATTCTCCACCGTTGATTGAAATAACGCATTTTGCTCTAAATCGATATTGTGTAACTTACATGTAGTTCGTGATAGAACAAGCCCCTGTGTTGATAATCCCGCCAAATGTATAAGTTACAAATCACAAACATTTTTACTTAATATATGCTAAATTGGCTGCGCACATCTTGAGAAAACTATAATATTCACTGCTAGAAATGACCCACCACGCCTAGGTACCTTGGTATTTCTGCTCAAACATATAAAAAAATCAGCATACATTCTGCACCATTTTTTGGTGGCGAATGTAAGTTTGGTCATTTTCATTTACCACATTTTTCCACCCTTGGGGTCCGTCGAGATATGGACTACCACTCAAACGTAACATAGCAAGCCTGTAGACGTGGACATCTTGAATGGCATAAACACACGGCCCCCAACACCGACTTCGGCCGTATTAAATACAAATATTTAAGAGCGATGATGTAATAGCCTTATCAAAGTTATCTGAGGGAAAATAGCGAAATATGTGAACGGCCCAAACCAGGGAGTATTAATAGAATTCAGAACTTCAGGAATTCAGAAGATGAATCTGTGGGAGCCGAAGAAAACCAAGCGTTTCATTCTCCACCACGTTTACTAGTCGCATAAACTAGAACCACGTTGATTTGTACTGATGGCAAGGCCCGTGGACGAAACATCTACCACCAGAATCTCACCATATACAGGCAGAAATTTATCTTCAAGATTGGATACATCTTTAAAGGGGAGCATCAGTGGAATTTTCAAACACTTTATTCGTTGTAAACTTTCGATGATACCAAAATATAGTTTGGATAGTTTGTCATAGCTTGGGCTTCACTGAGTGAGTACGTAGACTGAGGATCCCCTTAAGTATTTACTGGGGTGGGTGGTCTGGTAAGCGCGGATGTAAGTCTTTGCCAGAACATGTCCTGACCTAGACTACTTTCTGACCAGTCAATGTAAGATTTATCTCTCATCAACGTCATCAATCTGTTGTTCAAATGTTTTGGTCTGATTTCATCTAACTTTATGAGCACCAGGATATTTTTTCGCTCATCCAGAAGTTTGTGTTCAGCCATGGTCAACTCCCATTTACACCACTCGCTCTTTGCGAAATTGTCGGACAGCACCACAATCACCATTCTGCTAGATTCCATGTGCTCCATTACGTTGTCCAGGATATCGCGACCGGGGATGAAATCTCTGTCGAAGAGGCTGAGCTTGTATCCCTCCTGATATTCTACCCGGGGTAAAAGCTCTCTCAGTACCCAGGCACGGTCATCAGAGCTGTAAACAACGAAGGCGTCGTAACGATAATCACTCCCGCCATCCAGTTTGGTGTACCGATTCTGCTTCCTTCTAGTTCGAAGGAGAAAGCAAAAATACTTGATTTGCATTTTGTATTTGGCAACCAGAATAGTACTAGTAGTTACCAGGACACCGAACACGCCCAACAGGATACCAGCTAAGATATACGGATTCTTCGCTGTACATTCATCCTCACTGAGCGTGAACTCTAACAACGGCTTGCCTCTCCACTGCTGTGGGAAATTACACTTGTAAAGGGCAGGAATCTGAAAGCCGACAATTGTAATATTTGTCTGGTTTAACCAGTTTCGGAACCACTTGAGATCACACGTACAAGAGAAAGGATTCCCCTGTAGATTTAACGTTTCTAGTCTCAGGAGGAAATCACTGGGAAATGATGTTTCGTTTACGATGGTAATCTTATTGTACCTTAGATCAAGTTTCCTTAGATGTAGCGCACTGCTGAAAAGCGTCGAATTCCATTGTGAGATAGGGTTGCCGAATATGTATAGATTCGTCAATGATGGCAGAATGTGGAAGAGATTAACAGGGATTATCGCAAGTCCAGTACTGTCCACGTACAGATTCTCCAGCTTCTTAAGCGGACTGAACAACTTAGTAAACTGGTGTTTCGTAACAAATGCCAAAATGTTATGAGATAATAAAAGTGATTTCAGGTTTGGGATTCTTTCAAATATATCCCAATAGGAGAGATCTCTGAAGTTAAAACTGTTCAAAGATAAATCTAGACGATAAAGCGATGTGCTGTTGAGGGCATGTTTGGAAATATCTCGGACATAACTGTGTTGTATGGAGAGGAATTCTAACCTAGGCATTTCTGTCAAAAAGTTGTCAGGGAGTTTCCCGATGTTAACGTATTTTAGTAGCAGTCTTTTCAACGATTGTAAGCCGACAAAATCCGATGGTTTTATGCTGAGCTCTTTCTTACCAGAATCAAAGTACAACATTTCTAGCTTTGGAAATAAACTTTCTCCGTCGACATCGACGAACCGAGGTACTTTCGCTATGCGACTTGATCGGAGCTTCAGATACTTTAACGACTTCAAATTTATCAGCTCGACAGATTTCAGAGTATTACTGAGCAATTCAAAGGCCACCAACTTAGACTCTGGTGAAAATATATTTCCCGAAAATTCTTCAAGTCTCTCTGCCTTCAGGGTAAGATTTGTTATCGATGTATTCGGAAGACATTCAAGGAATCCTGTGGGTATCGTCAACATTTGCAATCGGAGCAATTTAAGAGTAGTCACGTTATAGACAGGTAGATGACAAATTATCTGTTGAAGCTCGTCCCAACCTATGTTATTGCAGGTTATGTACAAAAACGAGTTCTCCCGGAATGACAATTGTCGAAACGCATCGTTGGACACCGTCATCACGCCAATGTTACCGAGCGCCAGAGTTGACAGCCTGACATTTGTCAGATTTACGAAGGTCATATTGTTTATATGTTCCAGGTAAACGTAGCGCAAAGTGAAGATTCGTGTTTGTAACGGGACTTCAGGAATGTATGATATATTTTTTCCACAAGTCACAGCACGTTCTTTCCTGTTGCAATGACAATATTTGGGCTCAGGACAACGAAAGCGACGAGAAACTGTTAGGGTTCCGTTCGTTGAATTCATTGACAAGCGCATTTTCTGACCATTGGTGAACAAAACGATAACACCGATCAAAATTATGTGTATAACAACAGCGAATCTTGGTCGATAAGAAGTGGGGACAGGGTCTTCCATTGTCAAGTGATAAGACGAGTATGTAGCTCTCTTTCCTAAAGGTCAAGAATCAAGTCAAACGTGCGAAACTGAAATACAAAAGGAAAACAATTTTAAGACATACTCAAAACCTGTTCATCTCACTGAATCGACAAATTGACATTCATCAGGTAGACGTCTATAACCGACAAACTGTTACTTTAAACCAGTTGCCTGCACCCACATTCAGTCTCAAACGGTATTGGTATAGGAGTCTCAGTAGATAGAATGGCTGAACAGTTTCATTTACGACAGCAGGACACAATCATGCTTCTGGTTTCAAATCATGACCAATTCATATTATTCTCCGACGAAAGTAAATTTTCGAGTTGGGATACCTCCCAACATGGAACAGGAAGTTAAGCCACTGTACAGTGTAAGTTTTTGTTGTTATTTATTTGCCGAAAAAGGTTTGACTACCTCGAAATTAACAAATCATGCCGACATGCAACTTCAAAGATAATTAATTCAGGCGATTTTACTTTGACAACGTTCGCTGCAACAGCAGTAGGCGGTATTTATAACACGATTTGAGAAGAAAACTTCCGGATATTGAGTGGAAAATGCTGATTCACGAGCTTCAGTTCATGACCCCTTGTTCTACTGGCATGCGACATTGTGAACAGGTTATGACCAGTTATACCAAACTGTTTCATTGTCTTGAATGAGTCACTCCGTCAGGTTTCAAAAGTAGTAAGTCCCAGGAGCCGGTTTCATATGGCTTGGGTCTCATTTCCGAATACAATCATCTGGTCCGCCATACTATAGGGATCAAATTCATAACAGTATTAAAACCAAATTTTAAAAAAGCATTACTAATGAACAAAAACACAGGTTAGTTTCCTAAAAGAGAGAATCGGTCAACAGTATCCAGTGATGCCGGCAAGACACCATGATGTTAAAAATATCAAATCCGTATCGCCGATCATCATTCTGTAACCTATATGATAATCTTTGTAAAGTCGTTATCTGGAGAATGATGTATCTCAGTTACGCTTTGATTCTGGTGTGCATATGAACACAACGTGGATCTTAAAGTACATAGGATCATCCATACTTTTTGACGGAATAATCGTTCTGTGTTGGACTTTAGTAATAAGTCCAGCGCATAATGTAGTTTCTAGGGGTGGGTTTCAGACTTTATTACACTAAATTTGGGAAGGAGGGCGGGGGGGGGGGCAACCGCTTTCGAAATATATTAGGAGGATGGGGGTCATAAAAAGGGGCATTTATATGGGCGGGAATTCCGAAACCATTCACAGGGGGGTGCCCCTTAAAATTGCTGGCCCAATCCAAGTGGGGCCCTACAACCTATTTATAAGGAGGAAAGACTTTTTTATTGAATTTTTATACATTGTTCATTTAGATGTTACATAGAATTGGTTAGCTTTCTTGGCTGGAACAGAGACTTGGCTTTCAGACTTGAGTTTGTGATCCCAAATAAACTTTGGAGTTGTGATGGCCAACATGAATAACTTGACACCTTTCCACATTAACTAACATCATCCATTCATCAGATCACGGTTGAAGCGAATTTAACGATGTCTGTATAGCCCGAACATAACACTCATTGGAGTGGACGCTAAATGACAAACGTTCGCAGAGTTTAGTATGTGAGATTGTACACAATTGTCTACGGCATTTACGTATATCAGAAACGGAACAGACCTTAGTTGCTGCCGATTATTTAGCTAATTTTCAGTGCAGTCCTGTATTTTTTTAGATGCCACGAACACAAGTATTCAATAAATATGTGGAACGTTGTAAAATTTCGTCTGGAAATCTAGGTCACCAGTTTCGGAGCTATATGTGTGTCTGAGCTGTCAGTTCAGAGCCAAGTGACGTAATTTCAGAAGCGTTGATGCTGATCTACTTTACTTCGGTGTCGTATAATTTGTTTGTGAAAAACACAACGCAGTGAGAATCTGAAAAATGTCTCCAGATATGCCTGAAGGTGATATTTTGTTAAATGCCGCTTTTCATCATCGAACATCTGAAAAGTGGACCGTATACTCACGATAGAACAAATTTATTTAGAGAGCTCAGAAAAATAAACCTGAAGGCCGACCAGAAGCACCTTCACAAGTCAAGGTAAATCCTAAATCCCCGCAGAGGCTTTTCTTGGACATTTTTGGTGATTCGAATGAGTTCTTGAGTCGATGCCTCTATCATACAATCTCATACATTTCTTGCCCCGTTCTTGTTTTAAATTAGCATGACGGTATCCAAAGTCTGCGGATTTTGCTTTGAATTCCGATGTCGATTTCAGTCCTACATCAAAGAAGTTTGGCCAGCAGTGAAATTTAAACCTGTCACATCTCATACCTCAACTCGGAATGGCGTAATCAGCTAGCTTAGCGCGTTCATCGATTGGTTTGATTTAGAGGAAACCGGTTGATCTATCTATATTCAGAACTGATATGGGTACCTAACCAAGCCAGTGTATCGATCCTAACATATCGATCGATAAACTGGCTAGCGAGGATGACCAGAAGGTACCCCTGATTGTTATGAAACAGTACGTTATTGAGCGGTCAAAGCGAGAAAAGTTGTACTACTCGATGACTGGATGGATCCTACGAACAGCAAGTTCATTGAAACAACCCGCCATATTGACAGAAGTATACCCTTCCCCAAGCAAAACAATTATTGAGAAACCTCAATTCGCAAGTTGTAGCAAATTTTTAGAAAAAATTTATCATGGTCACACCAGAGAAAGCTCCAAATAATATAATATACATTTGTAAATATTAGTATTACCAGGACCTGCGTATAACCACGCCATTAACGAATACGTCTACTTACTCCCAAATTGCAGTTACTCTGATAGGTTTATTTAACAATTGCAAAAACATTTATCAAGGAAAAAGGTATTTGTCTTCCATCCACTCATAACGATATACCAAAGTGCGTTGCACTCTCAAAATGCAAAAAAAAACCTTCAAAGCTAGATTCATAGCTGGGTCTAGAAGCTGCACCACTAAGCGTTTTTCAGCCCTGTATATGAGAGCCCTGCAGGAGGTAAAAGCATTTTGGAAAAAGTATTCCGTCATTTTTTCTAAAAACTGTGGAATTGAATATATGTGGATATAAAAAAATCAAAATGTTTTACGGAAGAACTTGATGCAAAAGCATAAATACCATTCAGACATGGGATTTCTCGACTTTCTATACTATATTCTCTCACCAGGATCTGATTGACCATCCTAGTTCATTAACAGTATCAATGTTCAAGAAAACTGATCGCTGATGTATTAATGTCAGAAGCCATAATATACAAGCGCCTAATCTGTCATTCAATATTCAGCCGTCGCTCATTAAAGAATTTTCGCGTCCATAACCCAAAGACCTAATTCATATAATAACATTAGCAACAGAAAAAGGATAAATCATATTATACATAAAACTAGGCTAATTTCCTGCAAGACAGACGCGGTCACATTTTTCAATGATGCTAGCAAGACATCATGATGTTCCAAAAATATCAAATCTGTATCGCTGATCAGTATTCCAAATCTTAGCAGATTTACGCTGTAAAGTCGTTATGATGTATCTCAGTCACGCTTTGATTGTGGCTGTTCATATGAGAGCTATGAGGATCTTGAAATACATAGGTTCATACGGCTTCTAGCCCCGGGTTAAGCGGAATTAGACACAAGTTACGAAACGTAACGCCATAGATCTTGCACGCTACGCTGGTATTTTGTTATTAGCATGTGATATGTATCACCAAATTTGAGAAACTTCGAGTGGAGGCGCTTGATGATATAGCCATGCTTTACAAGTTTCTGCAATAATGTTTTGTGACGTTGATTAAAATCTTCACATTTAACACAGAATCTAGCAAATGCTACTTGACGAGATATGTATACGCCATATGCAGGTCCCTCTGGTATATTACTGTCCAGATAGGGATAGTTTACGATGTCGAAATTGTGATCATCTTTTTTTGTCATAAAGTAGACGAAAGAGAAGACTCGCTTCATTGTTTTAGAGATGTAGGTCTAAAGAAGATGTGCCTCTAGGATCATCTGTAGTTTCCTTAAAATTCAGTGAAGGTGGATGTATATCCTTCACTGCGTTATTTATATAGCGATTGTCCACAGCAAGAACATCGTCTAAATAGCGTCTGGTGACTGAGAAGGAACGGGCTTTGAAATAATTTGTTTTTGAAAGCGTCTGCATATAGTCGTATTCATAAGAGAACATATATAGGTCAGCCAAAAGGAGTGCACAATTAGTACCCTGTTGATATATTGTATTGTCAAATTTCACATAGATATTAATAATAAGAAATTCGAGCAACTCAATGAACAAAGAAACATCCCATGGATGATATGCCTTGTATGTAAAAGAGCTAAAGAATGTTTTGTGGCTTCTGACATTAATATATCGTCGATCAGTTTTCTTGAACACCGATACTATTATTGAACTAAGACGGACAATAAGGTCCTGATGAGGGATTGTAGTACAGAGAGTCGATAAATCCCACGTGGATACATGTCTGTACGGTATGTGACTTCTAACATCAGTTCTTCAGTGAGACAGTTTGAAGTTTTTCATGCAAACTACTCTTTGACTCTACTACATACAAGGGATATCATTCATCGAATGTTTCGTTGTTTATACATGTAGAATTATAAACTTGAATTGAATTTCTCATTAATGATATCTATGTGAAATTTGACAACACATAAATCAACAGTATATATGTATTCCAATCGCTACTGATTTTGTAGGCCTTCTGGCTGATATTTATATGTTCTCTAACAATACGACTATATCCAGATGCTTTTAAAAAAACGATGATTTCAAAGCCCATTCTCATTCACCAAACTCTATATAGACAATGTACTTGCTGTAGATAATATTTTTTGAAAATGATGAAGAGAAGGATATATGTCTACCTACCATGAATTTGAGGAAACTACAGATAGTCCTAACGGCACATCATTATTAGACCTATGTCTCTATGGAAATGAAGCGGGCCTTTACTTTCGTCCACTTCACGACAATGATTACAATTTCGACATCGTAAACTAGCCCTTTCAGGACAGTAATTTTTCAGTGTGACCTGCACATGGCCTATGTATATCACGCCTAGCAGCATTATCTAGATTCCGTGTGAAATGCGACGAATTTAATCATCGTCTCAAGACATTATTGCATAAACTTATAAAACATTGCTATGCCATCAAGCGCCGCCGCTCGAACTTTCTCAAATTTGGCGATACATATCGCGGATAGCAAAATGCGAGCATGGGGTGCAACATCTATGACGCTACGTTTCATAACTTGTGTCTAATTCCGCTTAACCTGAGGTTAGGGGCCGTATGAACCCATGTACCTCAAGATCCTCATGGTGTTTATGTGAACACGCACAATCGAAGCATGGCTGAGAGACATCAATCTCTAGATAACGACTTTACAACAAAACTCATGTAAATGTGATGATGATTGTTGGCCGATTTTCTTTTGCTGGAAACTAACCTATGTATTCACTCTGATTTTTGCTTTTGTAATTGTTTGCTGCTATACAGAATAGGTATTTGGATTATAAACGCGGAAATTATTTAATGGACGACGGCTGAATATTGAAAGACTTGGATGGTTGATCGGGTGCTGTACTGGCTGGGCTGATCAGTGTCCAGGATAATAGGTACTGTGAACACTGTCGTGTTCTGGCCCATGTAGGCACCGTCGTGATATGACTGACAAAAATGTTGAAAACGACGTTAAATCCTGCTCACCCACCTTGAAAAGACATCTTATATGAACTATGTATCCTGCAAGCTTTGAAAAAATCAGATAGCTACTGGCCTGACCATCTCCCTCTAACATTAGTGGCAGTATATTTTAATACAGTGTGTACAGTAGTAAAACTAAAAGATATTTGATTTTTAATCATGTTCATCAACTTTGTCAGTTTTCGAGATCTTGCGTTTCTAAAAAACAAACTTTTTTCTGAATATCATGTATGACTACCATGGTGGATTTGTATACAATCTAGCTTTGACAAATTAATTTCTCGTTGGTTAGAGGGACATGGATTAAGACGAGATGATATGATGACTAAATGGTTTGGAGAACATGCCTTATTTTAAATACGTCATTATGTGAGCCGATTTTATATCGCTGTAAATCTCATCAAATCTTTTCTACAAAATATGTATAAAGTTCAGAACTGTTTTTCCAATCATTGATGAGTTTTGCATATATATTGCATGACAACAGCCTAATATGTATGGCGTTTCAGACTGATTTATTATTTCTTTCGAGATATATAAACTTAATAAATTGTGACGGCAAACCAATAACAGCAACAACGCTCTACTGGCCAGCCTCTTGAAAGCATGAAGGTAAACTCTTCACGGCTCCAATATTACAATATTGCAATATTTCTAGTGCACATCTCTAGATACTATATGAAATCTTTCTCCATGTGAATATTAAATTAATCTGTGCACACAAAATATAACCAAATCACAACCTATAACGTTAAAGGATGATTTTTCCGAATCTGAGACATGAATTTAACGTTTGACAGATCGATTTCGACTGCAACAGGTACACCGAATTTCAAGACTCTGGGATAAATAACATAAATAAACACTGTAAAACTGGGGAATCTTAAGAGCATGCGAAAAATCATCGTTTAGTTTTCACGTCTCTGTCGACGGTTACTGTAGGATCCTTATTAAATCTACAATTAACACTTTTATAATTGAAATGTGAACTTACGGTATTTTCTTCGCCAACTGATAGGTCTAATGTTGCTCAGTAAACCGATTAACAATTCAGAAACGACAGTCCTTATATCGCACCGCTTACCACGATCTTCATCGTCAATTACGGAGAGGTTAAAATGTTCGCACTTCTGGTGACCAGCAGCTCAACAAATACTGTTTTACTACATAGATCGTTTAGATTTACAATTACAACTTCCCTACTAGATAATTCAATGTCAAAGTTTAATCGTGGACTATTAATCAATCAATATAGAATGTGCTCAAACAGGGGTAACTTCCTGCTAAGTTATACATGACACCAACACTATTATTTAGTGGGGGGAGGTGGGGGATACAATTACATTTAATACTGAAACTCTAGGACATAATTATAAAATTATTTAACTATTATAATAATAGAAGATGAAACACTATTTCTGGTAAATATTAAAGTACTGTGATGTAGAATTGTCAGTCAGTATGTAATTTTATTCGTATTATTTCGTTTCTGAAGTATGTGTTTGCTATGTAATGCTGTAGTATATTTATAACCAAAGATATTTGACAGTTATACAAATTTCGATGAAAGAATAGCTCGGCATCTGTATAAAACAAGATCCGATGGTCTTGAACAATGCTGAGCAGATGTGATGGAAAGCAATTAGAGAACATTAGTAACCGGAGCTGCTCATATAAAAATATGGTTTATCTGTCATGTTTGTCCTGTGAAGTTAGCAGGAAGTATGGGTTCATACGGCCCTTAGTCCTGGGTTAAGTAGAATGAGACACGAAACGTAAACGTAAGGCCATAGAAATAATAGGAATGTGGCAAATGCTATCGGCGAGATATGAATAAAACTGGTGAAATTATATTAAAGAGCATGCTAGAAATAAACAATTTTTTTTATCACATCTCTGTTGGACGTTACGATATGATTCATATTTAAAACTACAGTCACATTATTTAGTATTGGAATTTTAAATTATTGTTATCCCCAAAGGAACTGTCTAATGCTGCCTATTAAAACCGTGTAATACTTAAGAACTGACAGTCGTTATATTTCCCGCTTACCTTGACCCGTATTCGTCAAGAGAAAACAAGTGTTTTCGTTTCTGGCAACCAGCAGGTCAACAAATACTACATAGACCAAAAATAAAAAGGTTGATGAAATGTACGATTACAACTTCCCTGAAAGATAACGCAATTTTAGAGTTTCCTCGTGGACGATAATTCAGAATGTATACAAACGGGATAACTTCCTGCTAACTTACACAGGACAAACATGACAGATAAACCATATTTTTATATGAGCAGCTCCGGTTACCGAAAATATAGCGAATATTTGATTCACAGTCTACAATTTCAATCATTTATTGAAATCCTGGAAATCATTATGGAACTATGAACAATTTACGGTTATCTTTTTCTGATAACCAGATATTATGACTTTATTTGCGTTCGTTTATTCCTGGAGTATGTGGCTCCTATGAAATGCCAATGTATTCTATAACAGATTTACAATTACCGTATAAATTTCCTATATCATACAGATTTTGATGGGAGGATCAAAGTAAAACAAACTGACCAAATAGCAGGAAATACAAGGCCTTTATCATGTTAAAATATGCATTAAAAATAATGATATTTAAGTGGACCATTTGATGAGTCAGATAAGCACTGTTGACTATTATACATTCTATAACACTTGTGTCAATAACATCGAGCTATTTATTTATCTATGCATTTATTACACGTTTTAGCAAGGTTATGCGAAATCAACATCCGTCAAATGCAGCTGTTCATTGGAGGATTCCATTTCACAAGTCGGATGAAGAAAGGGGCGTCTGCTTTCATACAAGTAACAATCGAATGAAACAAACAAATAAATTACAAGTGAAATTTTTTTCTCAAGTTTAACTGTTGTTTCTATCGTGAAATTGATTAATCCTACCTGGCCGGGGGAGGGGGGCGGGGGTACTTTCCGCCCCTCTGTTGGTTTTTCTCGTATCTCCGGAACGAAAAATTGAGAGCTGAAACTCCGTGACTTTTTAGACTATCATATTGGGGTCATTTTGAGCCTATTTGCATACCCCCTCGAGCAGAGGACCATGGGAAAATTCAAAATGGCGTCGATGTGGGTTACCAGAAAAGTGATGTTTTTGTCATATTTCTACAAAATTTTTGCTTTTCTGTAAGGAAAAGTGAGTAAAACCTATTTTATTTCGTATCAGATTATTATTTACTAATTTATCATGCAGTTTTTTCGAAGAAAAAGCAAAACTAAAAAATTCGAAAATTCTGGCCGAGAAATCATCCAAAAGTGTTCTTTTTGAAAATGACGTCACAGTAACGTCATCATGGCGGACATCTTGGATTTTTTAAATTTTCTTGTTGAACTTGAACCAAAGATATAGTGTGGTAAGTTTCAGCCCTCTAGCCTTAGCGATAGCAAAAATATACATGGGGTTACTTTCGCCCCCCCTCCCTCAGTTACACCCCAAATCGCCCAAGCCAAATAGGGTTAACAAAGCGACACAAATAACCACATATCCACGCAAATTCCACACAGCTGACAGTATCACTCTCCATTTGAGCGACCACATAAACTCGTCCACTAAAACTGGCACTATGCCAACCGAGACGGGAGCACCAGTGGACGAGTTTTTCAAGAAAGGGGAGAAAGGTTATCAAAGTTTGAAATATGTTTCTCAGTCGAGACGTCCCGGTATCTTCCCATATAACCGTTTCACGCCCCAGTGATCACCATCCACTCCACTCTTTAGAGTGGGTAGTTCCTGGGAGTAGTGGATTTGTGCGCCAGAAATGCAAATGTTGAGGAAATCATTTCTGGGCGACGGCTGGCTATTCAATGTCCGACCTGATGCTTATATCGGTATCACTATAACCCAAACTTTTTTAGCCTTTTTATTCCCACATGCTATTCAGAGTTAACATTTCCGTTGGTATGCTGCAGGCCTACAAAAAACTCAATCTAGTCACATGACTGTTACCGATATACGAGGAAGTTTATGCAATTATAGATTAGAGTAATTTAGATAACCACATCATAAATCTATTTTAATACAAGCGTGAATCCTTGTTAGCTGATAATAACTAAGTTTTAACCTTGGGAATTCTGGGGTCAAACTTCCTTGTTTGTTATATCATTATGCACTGCGGTCCTTACACAGTTTTGGTACTTCGAACGGCAATCCAAGCCAGTGATTTAGTTGGCCACTTGATTTCAAGGGCATCTCAGGTTGGTGGTTTTATAATTCTTAAATAACGCAATTTAATTTCACTGTCGGAAAGCTCGGGGCAATTGCTTTCGTAGTTTGATAGATGAATATCATAATATGTTAATACATGGAAATATCGTAGTCTTATAGGTGTTATGGACTGTGTGAAGTGAGTTTGATATTGGATATTGGACCTTCGGTTTTCACAGGTTGTCTTAGGTTAAATATTTGTAAACATTCGTTTAATTTTCCTTGAAAACACTGCCTCTGTTATGGAGGTTGTCGGCGGTAACCAATCGATACTCACGTTTGAACTCTTTCAAATTATCATCATTGAAAAATGATGACCGCTTCCATCTTGAAGGAAACCATATTGTTTTTTTTTTATTTCTATATCATACACATTTGGAATATATGCTGACTGTCATATGAATTAGGTCTTTCGATTATTGACTCGGAAATTCTTTTTTGGACGACGGCTGAATACTGAATGTCGGATCTGACACTTGCTATTATAAATCAGTCAATTTGTCCACGTTCCACAACTTACAATTTGACTATATCTACTTCGGTAATTGGGACAGAATCCCCAACCCATAACTACATTATTAGAAGTAAGAGTATAATCAATTATTCTTCAAATTGGTTCGTTTTATTTACAGGTTACTACTTTGGAATTCCTGTAATGTCCAGACAATATCGCATCAGTCATGTTAAAAGCAGTTGGCTTTTATCTACATTTTGTGTTCGTTGGGACTACACTTTGCCTCATCGATCGCCCAGCGATGGCTCATAGATGGAACTCAAATAAAGCAGGCGATGTTTCCAGATCTCTTTGGCTGTGCTCTGACCACTGCCTTTGTTCGCAAAACCGATCTGTTTCGTGCAAAGATATCAGCTACGTACCGGAAGTGCCACCGGATACTGAGTGGCTCTCAATGGACGGCTCCTATCTGAAGGTTATAAACAAGAGTACACTGGCCAATATCACGAAGTTAACGTTGAAATATCTAGGCCTCACACGGTGCAGAATGGAGCGCTTGTCGAATGACTCATTTCTCTTTCTGACGTTCGGCCAGAACTCGAGCATAGACTTGAGCGGAAACCGCATACCACCGATTGAAATTAAGGAAGTAGTATGTAATCTGCAAGCCACTGAAGTTACAGAAATACTCTTGAACAATATGTCATTGACAAGGATGCCACACGGATTTTTAGATTGTCTTTCTGATACATCAGTGAAATTCCTCAGTTTGGAGGACAACTGGCTTGAAAATTTTCCCGAAGATGCCCTCTCGACCGTGCCGAACTTGGAAATATTGAAACTGGATAGCAACAAATTACACCAACTAAATGTCACAAACCTGACATTTTTAAGGGAATTGTCCTTCAGCCGTAATAGGTTTAAAACCATGCCGCAATTCACTGACGATGAGGGCAAAAAGCTCTGCCCAATGCTGGAGACATTAGTATTCGAGAAAAACAAGAACTTCTCAAGAGTGGCTCCTTCACAGTTCAAAGGATTGGTGTCTTTGAAAAAATTAAGTTTACGATCAAACAATATTCATAATCTACCAAATAATTTGTTCGCCGAAATGCCAAAGTTAACAGAGGTAAACATTGAGGGCAACAAAATAAAACATATTAAAAAGAATGCGTTGATCAGCAAATCCCTTGAAATATTGCGGTTGGGATCTTTGCACTTCACTTTCAAATACATAATGCAGGACTTTGATGTCTTCAAGGGCTGTGCAAATCTTAGAAAACTGTTCTTGAATAACAATGACCTAAACGAGGTAACCAAAAATCAACTCAGACAAATGTTTGCACCCCTTCGGAAATTAAATCATCTAGATCTGGGAAACACCCAATTACATGTCATTCCGCGTACCTTATTTGGAACACTGCCATCTTTAGGTGTTTTAAACTTATCTGCTAACAGGATTTCAAAGTTGAGATCCAGATATTTCATCAATGCTACACAGTTAACTGCACTCAATTTGAACGGCAATCAAATCAGTGTAGTGAACGAGACTTCATTCCCCCAAACTTTGCTTTCGCGATTGGAAAAACTGAATCTCGGCCTGAATCCATTCTCATGTACTTGTGGACTTATCTGGTTCAGGAAATGGATAAATGAGACGAATATCGACCTGGGCGATGTGAATCAGTATGTTTGTGCCAGCCCCGCTAAATGGAGAAAAATACCATTACTGCAGTTCAACCCCACCGACCAAGATTGTAATGAGGAACAAGGAAACATATTTATCCCTATTGGTGCATCGCTAAGCGGCCTGGTTGCCATAGTAATTATAGCTGTGATGATTGGCCTCAAATACAAAAATCATATTCGCTATATTTACCTCCTGTGTCGATCGAGGTTGAATCAGTATACTGAACTTGATGACGTCACGCTTTACTGCTATGATGCCTACGTTGTGTATAGCCCAGAAGACCAAGACTGGGTGATGGATGAACTCGTACCCCGAGTAGAAGAACAAGAGGGGTATAAACTATGTATCTTCGACAGAGACGTCATTCCAGGTGGCTACGTAGTCGATGATCTCATGGAAAATTTGAAATGCAGTAGGAAAATTATTGCTATATTATCCGACAACTTTGCCCAGCACGACTGGTGTACGTTGCAGTTGACCATGGCTCAAACCATGTGTTTAGATAAAAGGAAAGATATCTTGATCGTAGTAAAGTTGGGGGAAATCAGACAGGAACACATGAATAACAGGCTGATGTTGTTGATGAGAGACAAAGTCTACATTGATTGGTCTGACTCTAGTCTGGATCGGCACTTATTCTGGCAGAAAACTGTAACAGCACTGGCGAATGAGTCTTAATGGTATGCCAATGCTCATTTTATTTCGGTGCAAACCTCTTTTCAATAAATTTTCATATTTTCGTCATATTTCTTTTAAATTATTGCTTTTCTGCATGGACGCGGACATTCGTTAAAGGACGACGGATGAATATTGAATGACGGACTAGACACTTGCCTTTATCGAATTATTAATATTGGCATTCGAGAAACCGGTATTATGCCATCAATTGCTACGTCTATCTCCAGGTCTACGACATTTAAAGATTGCTTTTTCTTCTATGAAGGCTTAGCGTGTTTGGGGCAATAGCTCTTTTTTTTTGGTCAAAATCTGCAGCATTACACAATGACTGTAGTTGAGGTTCTATTACACCAAAATTGTTCTCTTACTCTGTCTCGGGGGATTCAAGAGCATCTTTCTACACTGGGAGCGAATATATATAGGAAGTTTTGAAATAATCTGTTTTTGAGAGCGTCTGCATATAGTCGTATTCATGAGAGAACAAATATAGGTCTGTCAAAGGGGTGCACAATTAGTACCCATTGGAATATCTATATGCTGCTGATATATTATATCGCCAAATTTCATATAGATGTTATTAATGAGAAATTCGAGCAGCTCTATAAACAAAGAAACACCCCATGAATAATATCCCTTGTAGGTAGTAGAGCTAAATGGCTTCTGACATTAATATATCGGCGATCAGTTTTCTTGAACACCGATACTATTAATGAACTAAGACAAACAATAGGGTCCTGATGAGGGATTGTAGTATAGAGAGTCGAGAAATCCCAAGTGAATACATATCTGTACGGAATATGACCATTAGCATCAAGTTCTTCCGTAAGACATATTGCGTTTTTCCATATCTACCTGCATTCAATGTCAGAGTTCTTAGAAATAATGGCGCGATACTTTCCCAAAATGCTTTTAGCGCTCGAGGGGCCCTCGTCAACAGGGTTGAAAGAATCTTGGTGGTGCAGCTTCTAGAACCAGCTATAAATCTTGCTTTGTATGGTGATTTATGCATTTTGAGAGTCCAGTACGCTTTCAGTATATCGTTGTGAGTGATTGGAAGACAAATACCTTTTTCCTTGAGAAACGTTTTGTGGCTGTTAAATAAATCTTCCAGAGTAACTGCTGTTTGAAAATAAGTAGACTTATTCAGCGATAGTGTGCTTATACTCAATTTCTTAACTAGTACCTGGAAAAAGTAATATTTATATATGAATATTATACTATTTGGAGCTTTGCCTGATGAGACTGACGAATTTATTCTGGAGATTTGCTAGAACTTCTTGTCAACTGAGGTTTCTCAGTACTTGTTTTGCTTGAGGAAAGGTACTACCGTCAATATGGCGGATTGCTTCAACGACCTTGTTCCAGCCAGTCGGAGAGTACCATAGGTTCATCTGTTTCTCACTTTGACCACTCAATAACATACTCTTCCAGTGCAGTCAGGACTATCTACTGGTCCGCCTTCAGGTTTATTTTTTTCTCTTCTCTCTATATTTAGGTCCATTCATCAGGAGTGTTTTAGGTCCTTATCCCTTACTATATCAAGGTCACCAGTCACACCATGCTTGCATGGTATATAGATAAAGTTCGATGATTCACAATCACAACTATAGCTGCATCTAGACGTGTATAAGTCAAATTCCTTGGCAGCATTAGAGTAATTGAATAGTTTGGTGGCTATAGATTTCGTATACTTATAGGAAATGCAAGGAGGTTCTGTGAACTTAAAATAGTTTGATAAAGCGCTACGTACCTCTGGATCATCCAAGATTCGTGGTAAATTAACAATGTCCGGTCCTTTATCCAAGTAGTTGAGTTTACAGAAAAGTCGGTCTTTGGATGTTTCGATTATGTTCACTGGGCGATACAATCGAAAATACGCTATATCTTCACAAACTTTAGTGATTGTGGGTGGTATAATATTCCTGAAGACACAGATCGTTGTATATCTCTGGTAATACGATTTAAATCTCTCAGAGATAACCCATGCTGTACGCAAGCTATGTATATTGTTGGGTGTGTTAGTTACACCCACTACAAAAATTAAAGTGATATGATCGTAAATCAAGGCACTGCTGCGATATCTCCGTTGATGGGGCTTTAGTGCCTGGGTAATATTGGATATACTTGAGTGGTGGTTTGTAACATTGCCGAACCCTTTGGCATTATCATTTAAACCATACGGACACACTGATCCAAGCTCCAGCATCCAGAAAAGTTCCCGCTCTCGGATTTTTCTCCCAAATCCAAAGGGAGAATCCTGGGTAGATGGGTAGACTATGTCTATAATCTGGATACTGAAGTTGTCCCAGCCATGGGCGGAGTAAGAAAAATGTTTGCCTATGAGCAATTGCTATTTCCTAACGGATTTTCTGTGACCGTTCAACCTCAGATGGAGTTTTTGGGTGGTCTTATCAACATACTGTTGACCACACTTCTTCCACACATTTGACACTCACGAGTCAAAAATGACGTATAACAGCACTGAATGACGTTAGAAATTGAGCTTTTATCTTTTTGGCTTTTTTGCGTATAAACTTTAGCATGGATACTCTACAATATTGTATGTATACACTGACACTGTGGGACATATAAAGGTGATGGAAAAAGATGCCGAGGTACTGACAAGAAGTCATATGACCCCGCATGCCAATGTTTTGACAGCATACATGTAGCTAAATTACAACACATATAAGGGAAGTGAGAAGAGGTGCCGACATACTGACAGAGTCACATTACTTCACAGTATAATCTTCCGGTTAACCTATTCTAAATACGAAGAATCTAACGATTCGTGATACATGTGATATGTGTTGTACCTCAGGTACGCTTTTGTTGTACGTGTTCATGTGCAAATCTACAGAGCCATGATGGAAATGCTCTGATAACTCAGAAGAAAATCAGAAGAAAATGACGACATTTAACACAAAAGACTAGTCTGTAAGGCCCGATGTCGACCCAGCATCAACTTCCCACAAATGACAAAATATATCAAAGACCAAAAGGTCTGCACAGGGGGCGGGCCTCGTGGACGCAACGTCCACCAGCAGAATCTCGCCATATACAGGTAAAAATTTCAACACATATAAGGGAAGTGGGAAGAGGTGCCGACATACTGACAGAGACACATGACTTCACAGTATAGTCTTCCGGTTAACATATTCTAAAACGTTAAAAAAAAACTAAATATGATCCCAGTGAAGTTTTGTATCTCTGCCACGCATTTGTTGTGGGTGTTCATATAGCATGCCCGCACGGCCCCTTGCACCGACTTGAGTGGTATTAGATAAAAATATCCTAGAGCAATGATGTAATGGCACTTAGAAGTTATCTGATGGGAAGCGATGAACAGCATGACCGTTAGATAGAAGAAACGGCCCAAACGGGGAAAGTATTTATTCAGAACACAAGACGGTACACCGAACGTCCATCGAAAGATTTCCGCGTCCATAATGCAAAGACTAGGCACTTCACGGTATTATTCTTACCCCTTCAGCTAGGAAGCTGAAACTTACCACACTATACTCTTGGGTTAAGCTCTACCAGAAAATGCAAAAAATGGACTTCAAAGAGATTCTGTTTTAAATTGTGGTATTTTCAATGCATTCCTTGATTTAAATAAAACACAATTGTGAATATTTACACCCCGGTAACATTTCGCAAAAAACATGGAATTGGTCATTTAGAGGAGTTTTAATTCGATACGTCGGTACGTGTACTGCTCTCTGCTCTCACTATAACCAATGATGTTTTTGGTTGCTCTCCTCTGTATTTCTTCAAGACGTAGTAGAGACTTTTTTGGTATAAACTGCCCAAGAAGAGTTGAATATCATAAAATGCTCCTGACGAGCGATATATGCAAAAGAGATTTAGACTTGGTTGGATAAGACTGACCGCATGTCGCATGTGCTTTGGATTACACCAAGCATGTGGTTAGCTCTACTCGCAGATACGTTTACATGATGATCCCAAGATAAATTGGACGAGACAAGAACATCAAGATCTCTAAAGCTGTTCACAATCTCCGTGACCTTTCAATTAATGGTGAATCTGACTCTATCTGTCCTGGGCTTTTTGGGACCTGTCCAGGCACTTGAGCTAGGGAGCTGAAACTTACAACACTATACCCTGAAAATGTAAAAAAAATCCAAGATGGCCGCTTTGATGACGTCATAGTGACGTCATTTTCAAGCACGGCATTTTTTGTTCGATTTTTCTGTCAGACTTTCCGAAGTTTTTATTTATGCAATTTCTTCTCAAAAAGCTGCATAATAAATTAGTAAATACTAATATGATGTGAAATAAAATAGTTTTGACCCACTTTTTATCGCGGACAAGCAGGAATTTTGACAAAATTTAACGAACCCCACGTGGCCGCCATCTTGAATTTACCCATGCTCCTCTGCTCAGTGGGTTATGCAAATAGGCAAAATGACCCCAATAACATATATTAAAAAGTCACGGAGTTTCAGCTCTCCATTTTCTGTCGTTCTGGAGATAGCGCAGAAAGTTTGGTAGCACCCCCCCGCCACCCCAGGCCAGGTAGGGCTAAGAGTGTAGGGCTAAGAGTTCACGTCCAATCGATCCAGACGGTTTTTCGATAAACGAGTAAAACCGATAAATATCTCGTCTCGATAGGTCCCGGTTTATCTCAATCGATTATTGTCCTGGTTTGCTCCCGTTTTTTTTCTTTCGAGAACCAATTGCTATTATTTTGTTATTTCATCTATCTGTACATCTGTAGTCACATGCTTGTCTTGACAGTGCAATTTCTCTACGCGTTATGTATGAAAAGAAACAAACATCACCAACTGAATTGTATAAGCTGCCTCATTATTATTCAACGTAACTTAATTTCGAACCTGAATTTAGACTCTGAATCACTGTATTAGATACGTTAAGGAACTGTGCATTGAATTGCAACTCCAGAATAAATAGAATAAGAGAGTCTCCTGGCTTTGACGACCACATGGGTGGAAACTGGAGAATATAAACATAAACGCTCGATCCAAGTGTTTGAGCATTCCCTATCACCCGTTCGCACAGACAACATGCGATATCGTTGATAGTAAAATGTATGGGACCGTTGGTCTGATACGTGATTGCACCCTGAATCGAGAGGTAATTATTTTCATTGTTTGGTTAATTTGCCGGACACATGAAATCAGCAATACATAATAGAAAAGTGAATATATCAAGCCCGCCAAAGAAATTAACCCGTCCCACTTCGCTGATGTTTCTTGCCGACGGGTTTTCGAAGAGCGATGTGGTCTGATTTATTAACATCTTTAGTTCAGATGGTCAGTATTTCCGATATGAATCTCTTCCAGGCGAGTTTATATAAAAAATAAACTTTGTTGATATAATCTCCTTATTTGAACTATGTCACAAGGAAGTAATTCTCAGGAAAACAGAACCTGCAATGAATACTACTAAATTATAAAACAAGTTACACACCGAGGTTAGTACACCGGTCAAACTCTCATTTTTCGGTTGAACCAATACATGTTTGATCGAAAATAATGTTATCGAACAATGATTAAGGCATGCTTCCATATCATTATTATTCAGATCAAATCCAGTTGGTTTAATTTATTCCGGGTCCGATATTAGTCAGATATATTCAATCATTATTCATATATATTCATAATTTATATAGATAAATGAAACGTTTTCTTTCAATTGAACTCTGGACATATCAGGAAAAGGATATATCGATTAAAGGCAATAACATGATAAACAGCTTTTAATAGAAAATCCGTAGTCTGGATTCTATTTTGGACAACGATATACATATACGAGGAACGCCACACTCTCATCGCCTGAGAAGCTAAGAAACGACCAAATTATTGGCAACAAAATACGGACATATAGAAACCGGAAAACCCTTCGAGATTACCGATCAATTTCGTGACAATCTCGAAAACCGGGACGTTTCAATCGAGATAGAACCGCGAGCAAACCGGGAGAAGTCGCCAGGGCTCCCGGTTCTGCCCTCCCGGTTTCAGTCATGAAATTTCTCGATCCATCTCGAAGGCATCGAGAAAGTGCCTCGATTAATTAGACGTGACCCTTAAACGCTGCAGGATTTCGTTTTCTATTGACGGACAGTACTTTTCATTAATCAGTATTGAAGGCATGTCCCACAAAACACTGCAGTTCACTAATTCGTTGATGGTTGTTTGGAGATGCACGCAATCCGTTGTTCCCTTAATTTCCTTAACCCTACCTGGCGTGGGGGGTGGGGCACTTTTCGACCCCCCCCCCCCTGTTAGTTTTTTGCTCCTATCTCCGGAACGACAAAAAACTGAGAGCTGAAACTTCTTGACTTTTTAGATTATCATATTGGGGTCATCCTGAGCCTATTTGCAGAGCATCATCGGTAAATTCAAAATGGCGGCCATGTGGGCTACCAGAAAAGGGATGTTTCCGTCATATTTCTTCAAAAAAATTGCTTTTCTTTATGAGAAAGTAGGTAAAAACTATTTTATTTCATAACAGATTATTATTTACTAATTTGTCATGCAGTTTTTGTGAAGAAAAAAAGAATAAACAATTCGAAAATTTTGGCCAAAAATGCAAAAAAAATGCTCTTTTTGAAAATGACGTCAGAGTGACCTCATCATGGCGGCCATCTTGGATTTTTTTACATTTCTGGTAGAGCTTGACCCAATGATATAGTGTCGTAAGTTTCAGCCCTCTAGCCTTATCGATAGCGAAAATATATAGGGGGTACTTTGCGCAACCCCCCCACCCCCCCTCACCAGGCTGCGGTACACCCCAAATCGCCCAGGCCAGATAGGGTTAATACACTTGGAATCAACTGTGAATAGAGCTACCTTTGTGTCGTTACTCACCACAGTCCTCATTTACATATAGTAAACACAATAGAGGTGCCAAGATAAATGATGTTAAACTAAGTCAAAATTCAATTCAATTCAATTCAATTCCTTTATTGTATAATCACCCCGAATGGACCGTATACAAGGTGGGGGGGGGGGACAACTCACCCCTTAGAACATTAAGATCAACATATAATGCAGTCAAAGAAGCAACCAACATATTGGGGAGACCACTCGTACAAGTAGTCAATTTTATGTTTCCCATTACTTATATCAGAAATGAATTTCTGCTTATATGATGTATGACTAGAATACAAACGGATACGATATAGACCACTAACATGACTGATGAATAGGAACTTTTATTGTTACCGTTTTTTGTTTTTCAAAAAAGTTGTAAATATACTTTGCAATTAAATTTGAAGTTTCTAACGGTGTAAATAATGAAAATGCTGTAAATATTGAACTGGATCATAAACCTGCGCAATAATTAAAATTGCTGTTTTCAACTAAAACTACACAAAATGTAGAGTTATGAACTAAACTGTATATTGTACTGCTAAACCGGTTTCGTCCATTTTATGGACTTTTCCATAGCAATAATATATTTATTCATATGTGAGGCTATATATACATATAGTTGCCTTGCAGTTGAACATGTTAAGACGCATTTCTATATACAAATTAGACACAGGAGACATACATATTTACAATATAATGGAGTAGACAAGACGTAAAACAGTTTGGTATAATCGGACAATGATATATTATACAGAACAAAAACTAAACAATTAGCTGCATTGCTACGAAGTTGAACATTAGATGACATGTCCGTAAAAGCAGTATTGCCTGACAAGTCCAGACTTGATAAATACATGGTTAGTTTTTACCGACAGTTGTCTGTCATCTCCTTTTTCAGTCGATGCATGCATAAAAGAAATAATTGTTTCAATTCCACAGTTCATATATCAATAAAGTTATTATTAACAGTTTAGTTCACATTTGAACTTCTGAATGAAGTACTGTTCCTTTGTCTGTCGCCTGACTGTATTAGACGAGCGGCGATTGGCAAAAACGCCTTATTTTAGGAGTAAAATGCACCCCCCGTACACAGAGGCAAACTATACATCATTTGAAAGCTTGGACTCTTTTCTTTCAGATGAGGTAGGATGTGGTGGTGAAAAGTATTGCTGTGTGCTGAAAAAATTAGGAAATACAAGAACAATTGGATTGCATCTTTCTACTTTTAAAATGGGAGTATACGTATTAAAATGACTATATCTTCACTCGTACCAGGCATATGGCAAAATGGTTGGTGTCAATTGATTGCGCAGAGGTTCTTCAATCGTCTAATGTCAAAAATATTATGACGTCATTGATCTCTGACGCCACAGAGGGGCCATCTCCAAAATACAATTAAATTGCGCCAAACGCACTGAAAACTATGTCAAAAGTTTTTTTCTGTGTGAAATATTTTGTTGTTAAATAGCCAGAAATGGTTCTGACGTCGAATTTAGTCATCGGTCAAATACTTTGGCAAAGATTTGGTGGGATTACCTTTTAAATCCTCAATAAAAAGAGCGTCATTCACCGTAGGATATTAGATAAAAAGCACTGACTACTGCATTAGAGGACGGGTTTCTCGGATGTCAGCCACCAAAAATAATCTAGTTCCGTGATTTAGACATTCAGAGTCATTTAGCTGTATATTGTTTTGTCAAACGTGCAAATTATTTTAAAATTGTAATGGGGGATCGTTTAAAAATATCCACAAAACATACGGGAAGATGCAGAGTGGCACAAAGGTACAAAATTGGTGAAAGAGTGCTGTGAGCATCAGTTTTCACAAAAACATGTCTATAAACATACCCACTCTCTTGGTATGTCCCGATCCCACAACAGCCTGAGTATAGGAGTTTTATTATAATATCACTATAAGTACTCATGTACCTCACAGCAGTTGTTTCAGATATTTTTGGGAGCATAAATTATGTGTATCTCTGGAAAATCTTTCATCGAGGGCCAAGCCTATAATTCATAAGTACAATAGGACAGCCCCGGGATAGAACCCTTCAATAGAATAATAATACTTATTTATTTCAGACACATGATCTATAAAATGAACAAATTCATAATAAGATTGCAGCCAAAAGACAACTTAATAGCGCGTTACATAGATTTGGCAAACTAAACGCGAAGTCTGAGACAAATCGGAAGGCCGCAAAGTTGTAAGTAAGAAGTTTTCTGTCGACATCAATCAATTCCGTAGAGAATTAATGTGGCGTCGAATAACCTCAATAAAGCTGGGTACAGAGTTTATCCCAAATATGTAAGTAGCACTACAATTGTGCGGGTAGTGCATTATAACCAGCGAAATACGTTGTTGTATGTGGCACGCAGTTTTTTCCCAGTTAAATGACTAGTACGAAGACCACAGATGGCTGCAATAGATACTGGTACAGTACGACGAGAAAAGTTGCTTCTTCTCATCTTGAGACATGTTGGGACGAATGCATAATGTTCTAGTTTGCACAGTTGTCAGTGAGATCGTTAAACATAAAATTATCAAGATATTTGACGTTGTCAACGTAATTCAGCAGTGAGCCAGACAGTTTAACGGAGTGTGCTCTCAGGTCATTGGACGAAAACACATGCATAAGCATTTCTTAATGATGAAGGCAATAGTATTGTCAGTCGCAAAAATATCATATATCAAGTGGATTCTAAAGGCCCTTAGCAGAGGGACTAATAAGGCATAAATCCTAAGCGTGGCTCAAGAAAACTTGACATTACATCCTAAATTGGACCGAGATATTTTTATGTCGAGTTCCTGTATGTAGACATTAAAGAACAGAGGAGACAGAATTCCTCCTTGGCGAACTCCATTTTCAGCAGAGAATCTTCCGAGAAGGCATTCTCACATCCTGGTGGTCATGATAGGCGCAAAAGGACGCCATTGCCCACGTGACGCCAGGTCAAATTTAGGCACTGGGTAATACTTTAACATTGGCTTTACTGAAAAACCCGGAAAATAATTAGCATTGTGGCTTTCAAAATACAAAATATCCAAGTTTGAAGATGTTATTATCTCAGAGTTAAATAGGCATTTGCAAACACAAATCATCGCATGTACATGTCCGTGCATAAAATAATACAGCATTCCAATGTTAAGAAATGATTCGCTGCTTAACCTCGGCGTGACGCTACATGGATCATAAAGTCGTGTCTCGCCTTTTGTCGTTAGAGACTTCCATCTCGGGATTGTCCTATTAATATTTATGATATATAATCTCCAATATTATTATCTCTCTTATTCTGTTTCGAAAATGGGGTCAGGGCAGAATTATCGCTCCTAGAGATATTTCTGCAGTAGGTATTGAAACATACCAATCCCAGAGATTTATCTGCTTTGACACATTTCATGTTTTCGCTGTTTACCAGTGCTATTTATTCTAATGTCTTCTGTGGTTTTCAAGGTACATAAGGCCCAAGTTCTGTACAGAATTAGTACTGTTTTATTATCAGAGGTGTCGGGACTAAATTTTCGCTGATGATCTTTTGTAGGTATTGAAACATACTAGTCTCAATTCGATTTTATTGGATTTACGCATTTCATGTTTTCTTAAACAGCGCTGTTTCTTGTAATTGAGCCAAGTCGTCATTATTGTTGTCTCTCTTCTGTACTGGAGGTCCGTCGTTAAAGGAATAGACAACCTTTAATAAACGTATAGTGCAAATGAAAGAACAATTTCAGGAGTGTCCAAAACCATTTTTATTTCAATTTTGCAATTTTTTCCAACCGAGTAAGAAGCCGTTAATGATAAATTCTGTGGCTTGTAAGGCCGCCGCCATTACGGCAAGTTTAGTGACGTCACTGGGCCACAGAACACTGCAGTGAACTGGGAGGACACGCACAGTTTGCCTTGCACTGGAATAATCGCAGCCCGATAGGCTAGCAGGTGTGGCTATACATTCTTGTATTCTGTAACCTGCAAATACCGGCTAATGTTTGTACAATAACAATGATCTTATCCTTGTTGTTGAGAAATCGGGTTTGATCTGTCGGCCAGTCTAGACTGTCTAAGTGTCAAAAAACACAGCATCAAGTTGTCTGATAAAATATATGCTTTCGTTATTTTCCAATACTCTTCAGCTGATGACTACGCCAACATGCGTCAACATAATTAGGCAGTAAAACTGACTGAGATTGTTTAATGTAACCGAGAATGAGAATAATCTGATTTCTGTTTTACCAATTCAAAGAATCGAGCCTCAACAAAGACCGGCACGGGAAAACGAAACTAAATCTGCCTCAGCTGGAGGGCCATTTCTCCGGGGAAAGATTGTCCGGAGATTTTTCTCACCGTTGAACTGTTGCCGAAAGAAACTGTTCAGCATGACACGGCCGTTAAACACCCACCCAAATATCTAGCGTGCGGGAAAATTTACCTGAGAAAGTTTATGGAATAAATCCTTGTCAGCTAATGTCAGCACCTGCACATGTGCTCGTCTGATCGTTTCCTAACATGACATCTCACAGCAGAGCCGACTAAACGAAATCGGCGACCCGGCCGGCTTTTACGGTACATGCATCCTCGACCGATTTCTACGGTAGATCGTCTTCAATGGGCTCGAACACGCCTGACACTTCTTGTATCCCTCGACACTGCTCCCAAGCAGCGTAGATGAAAGCACGGTTTGGCCCAGCCAGCCATTGTCATCAGTCAGGTTGAAACTCCCGGAAATGCAAGGCGTTGGACCCTTGGAAAAAGTTGAAAATCACTTGCTGCCATGTTTGCTGTCTTACAGCAGAGAGGCCCAATGACGTCATGAGCTAGTTGTCATGTGGATATCACTCCGCCGCTCATTGGTTAGACCATAAGGATGGCATAAAGATGGTGGCTCCCTTCATTCAACACATCTGGTCATTTTCCCAATGTTTGGGATTATTTTTCTTCGTTAGAAAGAATCTCAAAAATAGGGAAAAAATATTTTTAGGCTCTGTTTGGATTGTTCTTTCAGTCGCAGTTTACGTTTGCAAAATGTTGTCTATTCCTTTAATGGTCATTTCCTCAGCACATTTCTGTAGTGGGTTGTCAGATTACACAGGGGCCAGCAAATCATCAGGCAAACTATATTGCTGGCAGACCAGTTAACTGATTACCTCCTTCAAATCAATAAGACAGCCTGCCCAGAATAGCACTGAAGGATGGAATTCCTCAACAGTCAATGAACATAACTACAGGTCCAATAATAACAGGGTTCTCAGGTCAAAAGGGGACTCAATTAACCAACTCAGCTTGATTATTTTATCAATCAGTAATTGGTCTTCTTCTGGTTGTAAATGAGGGCAATTTAATGAGATGATGTTGATAAATGTTCAATATCCAAACATCCATGTGTGAGTTGCGGGTCAACATGGTCAAGCTTACTTGCACTTTCTTGTACACATTTCAGTTACTGTGGGGAACTGTACGTGTGTCTGATTGATTGAAATTGCAGTTTAAGGGCCGCTTCCCCTACGGATTTTGCAGCCCATCAACTCAATGTTTTATTTTAATTACACGTTACATTTCTTAGTTTGTTAAAGATGTTTACAAGTGCTGTATTATCAAATAAACAAATAAATAAGTACATTGTAAATAAATATATAAATAAATAAATAAATAAATAAGTAAAAAATAATAAATGTGCGGATGGAGTGTGTCTGTTCTGTGTACACATATATTATTAAAAAACTCTTTCTTTAAAGCATGGCTTACTTTTGTCATTTTAGCCTATCAGGTCAGAGATTTTCACTTGGTATGACTGTCATCTATTCAACCAATCAGTCAGGGTCATGGTTACAAAGTCTCAGCCCAATCAAAATTTTCTGCAGTCCTCTATCAAAAGTTGGAATTAAACTTGGTGGGCGAGAACTGAACATCTAGCTCATTGGAGAGAAAATGGCATTGATGATTTAGAGCCCATCTATCAAGCTTAATATATCACACTTGATTTGTCATTTACTAGCAAGATGTTTGGGGAGCCCTCAAAACGTCATCTGGAGCCCAGAGTCATGTGTTAGGTGGTATCTGTTTGCTATCAAGTCAGGCCAACTAGCCAATCAGAATATGTATCATTTTATCATTGCCAACAAAGTTTATATCATATACAGTACATTAACATGGTACAATTTCCGTTACAATGAAAGTTGAACCATGTATCAGATACAATGTAGGTTACAGTGTACAATGTACATCAGCATTGGTGCTGTAAAAAAAAATGGTACATGTATCCAAGCACAAAAAGCCCACTCTATTCAAACATTTTGACCAGCACTAGGCCTACATCTTCATGGTCACATTTAAACATTTGCACCATGAGATGATAATCATATGTGATGTGTGGTAATTGAAGTCCTGCTCAGAAGTACACACACACAATTCTTTTCAAAATGAGAAATATACTTCTACATGTATATGTATCAGCAAAGAAATAGGTCTACATGAAACTTTAATAAATAATAAATCTCTCATGTTTTATCCAAAAAAGTCAATTTTCAGAACATCCATGTATACTTCCTGTACCGATGTTAGATTCATATCAGATTTATTACATACATGTATCAATGCTGAGATTGTCAGATTATCAGAGAAAAAACTAGGAAGCTGAAAACAATTTTGACAGATACATGAATGATGAGAAAGATTGATGGTCAGATGAGTGATTCGTTGTGTGATTTCTACAGTCTATTTCAGAGAACAGTGGAGCAAAAATAACACGTCAAATACTTTGATGGAATTACATCAAGCCTGGAAATAATTTTTTCATTGGCGCCTGACACTTGGACAGGCATCAATAACTCGGTGCCTGACATTTGGAATTTGGTGCCTGACAAAGGTATCGGGCCTTGTTAAGACTATTTCGTAATCAGCACTACAAATGATAACCTACTACAGCTTACAACTGTACTATGATCAAGAATAATTCCTTATAATTATTATGATCAGCTAAAATGAAATAAATTTGACAGCATGATTAACTTTTTCGAATTTCTGTATTCAATATGTGTGTTTGCTGAAAAAAAACCCTTGAAATTTCTTTTCAACAGTACCTCCAAGAATATCCACAGCCTTATCAAGCTGACATTTTGTTATGTAACATGTATGGGCACCCAAAATGAATGCACAAAAAAATAATTATACCTTCAATATTTCTTGGAAAAAACCCCAATGTCCATCAGGTCTTCTGTTTGTAAAAATCCAAGCAAGTAAAACTACATGTAAGCCTCCCAGATATAATTAGGAGAATCAACCACCCAAGATTGCCATTTTATAACCTTGCAAATGGTCATTTTTCATTGCGAGGCGATCGTTGTTGTTGTTGTTGGTGCAAATGTCAATTTCTGAGTGTAAACTCATTTGCCCACAGTTTTGCAGTTCAAGAATAATTGCAGCCAAAAGAAATCTTACATTGTACATCAATGTCTGGTGTACCAGTTTTGTCCAGTTTCGGGTGGTAGGTAGCTGTAAAATATCAGATCAGCTTAATTTGACATGCGCGCTCGCAGAACGATCCTGCCAAAAGGAATCCCAGTTCGAGGATTTTCCCACAATAATGATGACGTCAGCAATTTTGCGAACATGGCGTTCGGCGACAATACTCCTTTTCGCGGTTACAAATTTACAACAACAACACCATGTTAAACGCACTGCATTCTGGGATCGGATAGGTGATACTTTCACTTCCTGTTCCGCTAGATTAACACAAGAAGCCCAGTGTACGGACTGATCTGCTGGTAAATTGTTATGAAACTCGAGAAATCAACTTAAAATAAACTAGGGAGCATGTCAGTTTTTCAGTCATGCATATTTTGAGAGATAAATGATTTCTTTATAGCGTAGAAAAAGGGCCGTCATCACCTCCGATTTTTGTAACCGCGAAAAGGCTTATGGAAAGCATGGTCGAGCAGGGACTTTGACTAGCCATGCAGGACAATTGTCATTGCAAGTTAAACGAATAAAACGGATATTTTTCAGGTTTGAAATAGCATGAACATCCTCCGCTCTAAAACAGTGGAAAACTGTCGACAGTTAAATTTTCCAGTATAAAATGCCACCGGACAAAACGACCGGGTCCGAGTGATTTGTGCCTGCTAAAGCTCCATTCGGTGTCGGACATTGTCCGTGACCGGCCCGTTATTTCCAGGCTTGTACATGTACCGGTACATTTCAATATCAGTTTAATATATTCTGTTTCAGTACCAATTATAGTACTGCTGTGCAACATATGTAATTAGAACCTCATTTTGCTGATTTTATGTATCCATTTAGAATGTCATGTTACATGCTATCGGTGAATTATATTTGTTATTTATGCTACTACATGTATGTAATAGTGTTTAACTTGGGTTCCTATTCTACTATCAGTGGGACAAGTATTTGTTATGCTATTATTTAATACTGTTTAACTTCAGTTTCTGTTCCAGAGGCAACGGTGTTATTTATGCCATTATTTAATTGTGTTTAACTTGGGTTTCTGTTCCACAGGCAGCCGGACAAATATATATTTGTTATTTATGCTATTACATGTATTTAGTTGTGTTTAACTTGGGTAACTTCTATTCCACAGGCAGCGGGACAGGCAAAAGTGTTGGGAAAATTATACAGAGATTCCCCGAGAAAGACTGGGACAACTGTGTATTCACACAAGGCATAGAACTTGTAAGTATACCATTTATCTGATGTCCTATTTGAACATATAACATTTACCTGAAGTATTATCTTTGGGGCTAACCATTTAGTATGTTTGCATGAGAGGTGAAAGTGGTGGGGTTTGAAAATTGGGTTGCATTTTGTATTAAAGTTTACATATGAGGTGGGGGGGGGGGGGAGTAAAGAGTGCAATGTAAGCATACACAGGGGTCCAAATTAACATGTAACCAAAAAAAAAACCCCAAAACATCTTACTTTTGGGGTGATTAATTTTTGTGCAAAAGACTTTCAAGCTATGCAGGAAACTACCAACAGAATAAATAATGCATTAATAATTAAACACAGTAAAATAATCAGGTTTGTTGAACATTTTTGGTCATATTTATGCACCATTTACAAAACACAATTTTAAGCAGCATTATTATTTCATATCATCAGTGCTTCCAGCCAACTGTTGTCAGGAGACTGGTGGAAATCATTCTTACCTGTAGGTGACTGGTAATTTTTTTTGCTAATATACATAGGAGAAAACCTTTAACTGCCTTTACAACCTTTCATTTGACGGCAAACTTGCCCATCAGGCACAGATGTGTAATGTAGTTGACATGTTTTCCCTCTCATTGATACCATATACTAATTCATTCAGTACTTCTCGGCAGTCCCAAATGCAGAAATATTCCAGACGATATAAAACGGTCACTGAGACGTTGGTATTTTCAAAGTTTATCAAAGTTTTACTGGGCAGGAAAACTAATTATTCTGAATAAATAACCCTCCTTAACACAATCAAAGGTATCAATTAATGAAAAATAAAAAAACTGGTCATTATTGTACCAATAAATGGTTCAGGAAAACTACATGTAGACCTAGTTACAAACTACAGGAAGGTTTCACATCTATATGCCTACATGCATACAAGAACTGTCAGATTGTTGTCTTGGATATTCTTTATGGAATGGTGGGGGGGTGCTTCACTCTGTGACTTACACAGGTATGTTTGTGTAAGAGAGAGGTCCAAGAAAACAGTATTTTTTGCATACTTACTAAATTGATGACTCCTACGCCAATATTCATCCTCCCAGGATTTCCTTGTTTGAAGAACATCACTGAATTTGAAGTATGGTACATGTACTGTACATTGGAATTTGTAGCAAGTGACATGCACAGTATGATTTTCAAGGGCAGGGGCCTCTGACATACATGTACATGTTTTCAGAACTGTGTTGCAGCGACTCCAGGGAGAACAGCTCTCAGGCACTGATGGAGTATGCTGTTAAAATATGACAAATAAATAAATATAAATAAATAAAAATGATGTATGATATCATAACAGTCCGTCTGTTCTACATCAAGGCTCGAATTAGGGTAAAAAAATTACATGCACAGTGTGCACCTAAATTTCTCATGTACATGCACAGCAATTTGCCTACATGCACCAAAAAAAAAAAAAAAAATTTTAAATCCTTGTTCGTAAATTTGTCCTGAAATCTGTAAACTTTTACAAGTTTGGGCTCTCCTAATGCCAGGTATCAGCACTTATATACAGGGTCTCACAGCATCCTTCAAAAGAACTCTTCTAAAAAATCAAATACATCGATATTTGGAAAAAATCAAATGTGTTTTGCCACAAAGTCAAATATTCTGATGAATCTGACTTTGTGTTGAGATCACTCTTGAGGAGGTCAGATGTATACTAAACACCATCTAAACACCATAACCATTTCTTACTATTTTTTTGTTAATTTTTCAAATCGACAAATTTACAGAAAATCAAATTATATTGGCCTCAACAAATTTCTCTGTTGTTGTTGTTGTTGTTGTTGTTGCGGAATTCGCGTGTGTTTCTGCAACATAGTCGGGATTCCTCTACAGATTCAACTGCAGCCTGACTCTCACTTCCCACTTTTTCAGCAGAGTCAGTGTTTATTTGACAACAGGCTGCAGAAAAAAGCTTGAATGCTGCTGTGTTCACATTGTTTTGAACAGTTTGGAAATGTCACACACAAGATGAAGCGGACTAAGAAATAGTGTGGAGTGTCTGATGCGGAGATGCCCGAGATAAAAATACCCACGGGGGTAATTCAACGCACAGCTTGGACATTTTCTAACAAATTTTTCAAGACAATTGGCAGTCTGCCATAAGCTATAGTCGTCGTGATCAGATGGTCCATTTTTCAACACTTTGTTTGCAAATCCAGCTACATGCACGCTGTGCACCTGCCGTTCAAAATTTACGTGCACCGTGGAAAAAATACATGCATTTGTGCATGTGTGCATTGCTAATTTCGAGCCTTGTACATGTATTTTTAATGGCTATTCTGTAGCATTTGAGGTATTTATGCTGGACATTGTACAAAATATTTCCCTAGTATAAGAAATTGTACTTTGCCATATAAAAATAATGTAATGAAAATAATTTGAAACATACATACTATATTTGATATATATTTGGTATATACCAAAATATATACGTCGCAGATTATTTGGTATATATTTTGGACACAGTTCCAGAGGAAATTATAATGCAATATCCACCTGACCTGATAGGGATACAGGTAGTGTTATCTGCAATCTTGAAATTATATGTACAAATGATTATGTAAATATGTACGGAGTTGAATTTCTTTCATATTTGTCCAGCTTAGTAAAACCTCTGCACATGAGCTTTTGTTGTACATGTACTTTGGGGTACCCTATCTCTTCTAATTTTTCAAACAGCACCTTTAGACTTGGAAGCAGAAAAAATCCATCTTTATGTCAACTGAGGCTAAATACAGTGACATGGATATGTTATTTATCCCAAGAACTGAAAAGAAAGCTAGTGAAATATATAGAATGTTTGCAGAATTTCTCTTCACAGTACAGTAGCCTGAAGTTAAGTTTTGCCATGTGAATAATTAGAAGAAATAGGATATACAGTATGATCATATAGATCTGCATACATACATACATACATACATACATGTACATGTTCACATATGGCACAGATATGTTCTGTAAACTTCCTCATTCATTATTTCCTCTGCCATTTTTTATCTGTCAGAATACATTTGAATATACTAAATTGGGGAGTACTATAACAGGATTAATCAATGCCAGGTTTATTATGTTTATATTCGGATCATATAGCAGTAACACCCTCAATTAATTGTTTAATTGGGTCTACAATTTCAATCAGCCTTGGTCATCATGTGTCAATGTTGGAACAATTGCTTACTGGTTTGCATAAGTACATATACATTGAACCATACATTAATTTGGTTTATGTACCTTTGTTGTTTCCTTCGTTATTCCACCTGTTGATTTTGTACAAACAGTTGTTTTAATAAAAGTGACATCTACCAACCAACTTTGAAATACACATGGGCAACAAGTACATGTAGCATATACCTCATTCGTCAGTGAAAATGCAAGTCACTCATTTTGAAATTCTAAATTGTATATAATCTTGACCCAGTTTGTTGACTAGGGGACTGCCATCAAGTTTCCACTTCCTTATGAATTCATCAATATCAAATTTGCACATAATTTGTATGGCAAAGAAATGTGCATACATGTACTGTGACTGGTACAACCTCAATAATTAGCAGTTTTACAACCATCAGTGGTTCAAAGCATCAGCATTGGGTGTCTGTCCATCATCACTCACCTCCCCCCCACTACTTTTGGCCAAATGCATATGCAGCTGGTCTACATGTACATGTAGGGATTTAAGAAACAAAGAGTTAATGATTTGGTGTAAGACTCACAAAATATTATTGACAAAGAGTCTGCTGTAAAGAATGTATTGTCTTTGTCCAAGATATTATCTTTTCAATTGGAGGCCTTTCACAAAAGCCTTGTCTCCAAAGAAGTAAGATTTCTTGAAAACATAATTATGATATCAGATTTAATGTATACAGGTATGTTCTATATTCATGTAGATAATTGAAAATTAAGGTAATTTATTTTAGAAATAAATATTCAAATTATAATTCATGCTAATTCTTATGTTTTCATTTCTTCTCCTGCACAGTTCTGTCAACCGACAGGATGGGCACTCTCCTTTCAGAGGCAGCAGCCCACGTTCACTGTGAGTGTTCTCACGGATGTCGACGCAGATCGGCATTACTGCGCATGTTTTACATTCCACGAGACGGTTGCCATGACGCCAACCAAGCCAGATGACGTTGATGTGGATGAGCCGGAGTCCTCACTGGTTCATCACTCTCTTATGTTCGCTCCCAAAAGTCTCGTTCTCATCTCCACGTTGGATTATTTTGAAACTTTCAGAGTAAGAACTTTTCTTATTTCACAGACTGGATTAAGCTACTTAACACACAAGTGCATCATGGGATATCGCTGTGTTTGATAAGACTGGGTTAATGGGCCATTCAAATTTTCAAAAGGAAACTCTGGTAATTTCTATTGGCTGTGGAGAAATTGGAAGATCATCCAATCAGTCTTTGATAACTCCACCATAAACCAGAACCTTATCTAGACAAATACATTTAGTTTTATCCAGAGTGTGGTAGGTTATTAGATAATGTTTGTACTGTACCCCTACTGAGCTGAAATGATATCTGGATACCTTGTGTCCACAGATCTCTGATCTTGAAATGCTGGATCCACGATCTTTGGAGTTTGTTTCGATATTTGGAAATTTTTGACTGACCGAGTGACAAATCTGACATACATGGTCTAGGCACTTGGTTGTAATGTTTTTTAGTCCAGTCTACAAATGTGCTTTGGAACTCAGCCATTGCCGCACTCACTTGAGGTGGACTAGTAAAGTGCAGCCTCGCAAACTCATTATTCTGTCATTGTCACACCACAATAATATCCAATCCAATCCTTTGCCTATGATTATGGAACTGAGTGAAACACAGAGCCTCAGAAATCCTTTAATAAACATCTCTTGAACGATATTTTCTGCCAGTTGACAGGAATGTTGCATGTAGTTACAGACTTCCAATTTGGAGTCTATCTGCTCTGCCTCACACATTTACATGTCAGTGTGACCAGCGTTACTTCTCCATATGTCACCAATCACTGTATAACACGGCTAATTGGCAGTAATGGTGAACTTTGCAGGACTGCAAGGCGATCTATCAGCACAAAATTACACCCTTGTCTCTGCCAAACCAATATTACACACAACTGATGGAGCTAGCCCTAAATTTAGGTTATTGTTCTTGCCTTGCCATTATTTCTCTATTTTGACAGTTCAATATTTGCTTACTTCTTTATAACCCCAATCATCTTGCCTGGTCTGTCTAAATGTTTCCGTTTTTTCCCAACACAACCTTCAATTTGACTGTCATTCCAATAGTTATACCACAGTACATGTAATCAACCAGTATCATAATGCTCAACTGGGGTGGATTGAAAAGGCTACAATACATGTAGATGATAATCTCGGACTGATGCGCATAGTATGATCCTGCTTGCCAGTCTGCCCTTTGTTTAATTACATCATGTGTATCAGTGACACCCCCCCCCCCCGCCCCAATACTGCACAGAGTACATTATGTGTATCCCAGTGTGTGACCGACCTTTCTATCATGGTATGATGACATGTAGCACAGTGAGAGGAAGAGATAAAAAAAAGAAAACAAAAACATGTGAAAATAACCCATTTCCTTCATTGTAATTTGATAATCAGTATTCTCTGTCGGTTGCCCCTGGAAACGAGACAGCGGTTGCGTCTACCCTTCGCCTCACTGTGATCATTAATACTCCGTCAAATACGCCTGGATTCAACTGTCAGGTCAAAAGCCGTTGCCTCAGGCTACGATTTAATATGATTCCTCCTTCAGTCCATATCCTTCGCACTTTTTTTGCTCCCGCAGGAAGTAGATGGCACATTGTTAGAAAAAGTGAGGAAATAAATGAGCTCTGTACTGTAAATGGATTGTAATCCAAGTGTCAGTACTGGTATGGGTACCACTATGTCCCTGGGGCATTCAGAATACCACCCCTAAATAAAGGGAGAATTCTCCGCAATTTCTACCTCTGTGGGAACTCTTGACAATAGGTTTGTAAAGCTGTAGAAATTCCCCTGAATGTAGAACTCTGACTATTAACGGCACATTCTACTGATTGTACAGGGCTGTATGTGTAAACAGTGGATGAACAGTTGGTTAGAGTCATGTCCACATGATCTAATTAATCCCTGAGTGGGTGGATAGTCATGACAACTTGTTCAAAGTGGAGTTGTAAAAAAAGTGCAGTACTGTCTCATACATGTACATACATGTACATGTAATCTAAACTTCATAAGTACTGTAGGTAATAGCTACAACATGTGTGGAAGGAAGTCCTTATCAACATACTGTGTATAATTTCATGGTATAAGACGGTACCTGTATTGTAAATTGAGTGGCATGGCGGGGATGGGGGGGTTGCATGAACGCTGCTGGAAGGGGTGAAAAACACTATCGAAGCCAGGCATTTTGTGGATTTAATAAAATCAACTGTCATGGATTAAAGGAAACAAAATTTTGTTCCTGTTTTGCACGGCTACATATAGCTAGTTTGAGCTGTCTTTGAATAGCAAACTTTCATTGAAATTTTCAAACTGTATAATCTGCTGTAAATATATCACCATATCGCCATGCGCACTTGATTCCTTGATTCCCGTGAGTCGTCCGCATTTCATTTTACCTACCGCCAGTTTTTTTTTTATTATTTTCATTCAATTTCATTATTTACATTTTTTCCTACTTTGTTGCTCTTTCTAAATGCAATTTCTCGCTTTGAATGTGTTGAAATTAGTCAAATGTTTAAGCCAACCTCATTTTGTTCAACAATCTCAACGAGACATCAAATCTGACGATGGAAATAGAAAAATTGATGAAAATAATATGCTCCTATGGAAAATCCCATCAGGGGAGGTAACTCATTTGTTTAAACGTCCTCAAACATGGCCGCCGAATGATCTCGGCCCAAATTTTTTTTAAATAATGAGTAGTGAATAATGAAAAGTAAGACCCTGCCCACATCACTTTTGAAAAACAGGCTGACGGAAAACAAGAAAGCAATTGTCATTAGCCTTACGATGCAGAATAAATTGAAATAGGGAGCTTTCGAAAAAGTGTTCTGGTTTTTTTTTTCAATAGCTTTTTGAAACTCTTAAAATGCCAAGTTATGGTGAGGAGTATTACCTCAAACACGTTCTCAAAATGTACTAGATTGCTGACATTTAACTCAACATTTTAGTGTGAACAATTATCCAAGGTTTCCGTCCTCATCTATTGGCCTACATGTTTTATAAAACACATTTTTAGCCCACCATCACCAGATGGTGGGCTGTTCAAATCACTTTTCGTCCATGATCCGTCGTCCGTCAGTCCGTCCGTAAACAATTCTTGTTACCGCGATTTCTCAGGAACTACTTCGTGGATCTTTCTCAAATTTGGTACACAGGTTCCCCTTGGGGTCTAGTTGTGCAAGATACCTTTTTTGGTCCGATTCGAAAATCCAATATGGCCACCAGGCAGCCATCTTGGATTTCCCCATGAAACTTTGTTACCACGATTTCAGTGAACTACTTCATGGATCTTTCTTAAATTTGGTACACAGGTTCCCTTGGGGTCTAGTTGTGTGCATACCTTTTTTGAACTGATACCTTAGGGTCCAATATGGCCACACACATCTGTTTCCCGCAAACTTAGGTTATTGCGATTTCTCAGAAACTACTGCATGGATCTTTCTCAAATTTGGTACACAGGTTCCCCTTGGGGTCTAGTTGTGCAAGATACCTTTTTTGGTCCGATTCGAAAATCCAATATGGCCACAAGGCGGCCATCTTGGATTTTCCCATGAAACTTTATCTCGATTTCTCAGGAACTACCGCATGGATCTTTCTCAAATTTGGTACACAGGTTCCCCTTGGGGTCTAGTTGTGCAAGATATCTTTTTTGGTCCGATTTGAAAATCCAATATGGCCAGGCAGCCATCTTGGATTTCCCGATGATACTTTGTTATCGTGAATTCTCAGGAAGTACTGCATGGATCTTTCTCAAATTAGTACACAGGTTCCCCCTGGAGTCTAGTTGTGCAAGATACCTCTGCTGGTCCGATTCGAAAATCCAATATGGCCACCAGGCAGCCATCTTGGATTTCCCCATGAAACATTGTTATCGTCATTTCTCAGGAAGTACTACATGGATCTTTCTCAAATTTGGTACACAGGTTTCCCTTGAGGTCTAGTTGTGCAAGACATCTTTTTCGGTCCGATTTGAACATCCAATATGGCCACCAGGCGACCATCTTAGATTTCCCCATGAAACTTTGTTATCGCGATTTCTCAGGAACTACTGCGTGGATCTTTCTCAAATGTGGTACACAGGTTCCCCTTGGGGTCTAGTTGTGCAAGATACCTTTTCTGGTCCAATTTGAAAATCCAATATGGCCACCAGGCAGCCATCTTGGATTTCCCGATGAAACTTTGTTATCGTGAATTCTCAGGAAGTACTGCATGGATCTTTCTCAAATTTGGTACACAGGTTACCCTTGGGGTCTAGTTGTGCAAGATACCTTTTCTGGTCCGATTCGAAAATCCAATATGGCCACCAGGCAGCCATGAAACTTTATAGTCATTTCTCAGGAAGTACTGCATGGATCTTTCTCAAATTGGTACCCATGTTCCTCTTGTGGTTCAGTTGTGCAAGATACCTTTTTGGTCCGAAGTCCAAGTTACGCTTCAAATTAATACTGTATTCCCGAGTTGTGACGTTGCATCACAAGAGTCGGCTTATCAAACGATGGGGCATATTCTATATATTGACTATAGAGAATATCCATACTTTCACCTTCTATATCAAGGAGTTCAAATGATTCGGAATTAAAATTTATTTCTTCAAATTTTAAATCAGTTTACTTTAGTCCATGCCGTTGCAAATGAACTGCCCCACCGTTTTGTCTGCCGAAGGGACGTCACTCTTGTGAAACAACGTCACAACTCGTCAACTGTAGACTACTGCATGTTTTGATCCAAGGGAGATAATCAGGGTTCATGCCAAAGTGTCAAAGAGATTTGTCTTCGCTTCCAGTACCCAATGATGACACGTGCAAACAAAAACAAAAAATACTACAAAACAAAGACGAAGGATCCTCCGGACATTCACTTTCAGACTAACTTTGCTCATTTCACTTGTACTATAACAACCGACATCAAGTACAGTTTCTAGAAATCTTCAAACTCCTGAACCTTAGATAGATAATATCTTGGTGCCAGTGTCCCTTTTTCGATCTTTTTCACTCAAATTCGAAATTCTGCAAACAAAATTACAAATCAATCATTTGTTCTTAGTAACAATGGACAAAAAGATCCTCTTGTCATTAGCTTATATTTATCAGACAATGGTGGGCGCCAAGATCCTTCAGGATCTCTCGTTTTGTCAACACATTTTACGTCATTTTCTGAAACATCACTTGAAACACCTCACACATATATTTGACATTTACCTGAAACCAAAAACAATATCTTGGAAAGCATTATTTTTTCAACAGTGGTCTTTAGTTCAGCTGTGAAGCCTGGGTTGGGTAAATCGCAGTGATATTCTTACTGCTTTGGCAATAGAAGTTGTTAGTTTAAGGGGCCTGAATGGAAGCAGATTGCTGATTTTCTCTGTACTGGTTTGAGGATGTTTAGGGATTCTCTACTTCCTTCCCTGTGTTCTCTCACCTAGAGTTATGGCCTGTTGTAAATGTCTGCCATCTGTTGGTGGTAGTATACTGTTGAGTATATATAAATATATATTCTGGGTCTATTTTTGTCTCACCCATCCATGCATCTATCCAGGTCTTTCCACCTCATTCTTATCTAACTTTTATGGATCATCTTCATGAAGGAACCACTGGCCACTATGTCCTTATCACAGAGACACTGTCAAAGAAACCACTAGCCACTGATGTACCAGAGAATCACATTAGTTCAGTTTTGTCATCAAACAAGGGCATAGATCAGGGACATAATTCAATTCCTGACAATCCCCAAATCTCGATGATTCATCGCTGAAGCACTCAAAGTTTTGACAAAAACTCAATACTTTTGGACATATTCATAGCCCATGAATTTTTCCAAAATGATTGAAAAATCAGGAAACAGGTAATCAAAGTATACTAAAATGGCAAGAACTGAAATGACTCAATTTAGATAACAATATTCAAATTTTGGAATTTATATGTATGCTTACATGGACATTCTTTATTGTCCTTCTCGAAGAAACCACTGGCGATTGATTGTATGCCATCCTCATCTAACATACAGACCCAACCAAATCTAAGTTAGGGGCCATCTCAAAGAAACCACCAACTACTGATTGTGTATGTCGGAGGATGACTACTAGCATTTTCCAAAACTGCTTCTTCTGGTCGAGGACAATGCTACCATCTCGTAATGTCATATTTCAAATGTCTGTATGCCAATGATGACCAGCGAGGCAAAATTTCCACTGTTTTTATGTCATTTCAGTTGAATATTGGCAGGAATACGCGAGGACATTTCTGCAGCTATCAACATGCGAAATTCTTTAGGAAACAGGGTGTTGTACTAAGATCAAACTAGTATGTTGAATGTCACTTGATGTAACGTTTTTAACAGTTCACAAATTCTAGAGGAAGTTTCCTATAGCTTTGAGGGTTGGAGGAAGGAATCTCAACTGACTCAAAAATATTCAAGAGCGATAGGAAACATTTCTACAACTTGTGGTATTCACATTCTTGAGGAATTCCTAACACACATGTAACTAGGATTGTAGTAGGAGCTAGAGTAGGTTAAATGTCAGTGGATGTAACCTTGTTCACAGTTGATGTATACAGTGCACCTGGTATGGAGGAGGCAATAGTAGTAATCTCCTGGTACATCTATTAGAGAGTCACTGGAATGTAGAGCATGGTGAGGAATGTAGACAAACTGTACATGCACTGTTGTTAAGTGTCTGGTCTACTATTACACTAACAGTTTTAAAATGATCAAGACAATTTACATAAATGCAGTATACAGATGAATGTATTTTGGCAGAGAAATACCTTCATTTACATAATTTAATCACTTACATGTACAGACTGGCTAGTGTTCAGCTCACGTATAATTAAAACAGAGGGTAATTAACTGCAATTACATGTATTTGTTTGTAAATATTCAAATTCATGCACATGTTCAATTTCATGTATCTATCATAATATGTCCCTGGACCTTTCAAACTTTCCAATTAAATTATTAATTACTGTAATTTAATTGAAATTATTTTTCTGATCTACTGATAATCTTAGTATAATTAATGCAGGCAAAGTCACTCTGAATATACTCAGAAAATGCATGTTGACAATCTCAATACTTCAACAAAGTTGTAATAAATAGGGAGAGTTTGTATTTACAAGCCTCAAACTGTACATATATTTCAGATGGCTTTCATTCACTACTGCCACTTTTCTTTGTCAGTCGCTTCCTTTTCCTCCTCCCGCTTTCCTTCCCTTCCTGACTATGAATAACTCTCAAGATGCTAATTATAGTATGTAATTGAAGAGCCAGTACCATACATCTAGTTAACAGAGGAAATACCAATGAGAACCCCCACATGTCTGAAGGTGTGCGAGTGTAATAGGATAGGATTTGAAGCTCACAAGAAGAAAGAGGTGATTGAGTGGATTAGCTTTAATATCACCACACAGCACAATAACTCCAAACTTTGTACAATAACCCAGGGGCTACCTGTACATTTCAATATATAATCTAACAATACTATAGTATCATTTCTTGCAGCTCTTGAAAGTCGATATAGAAAGGTTTTTTCCAGATAATCACAAGGGTAAACATTCATACTACTTGTGAAAAGGACTACTTTTTCAGCTGAAAATCAAGTTGAAATTCATGTTGATTAAATTATTTGTGAGTTGACTGAAGTATGTATTGCCGATGGAGTCTGTTTGTACACAGCTGTGTAGTTGATGTTGACAATACAGATCATTTTGATCTGTGCAGGTTTCAATATAAGAGGGATTATGCAGAGTGATATCAATAGCATATAGAAGTCTCAGAAGTATTTATAATGCTGACATGTCACTACCAGAGTAGTTTTCTATACACAAACAGTATTCAATAGCTCAGCTTCAATGAGTCGTAAACTTTTCTAATCCATTGCTGTCTATATCTATATATCTGAGGGGATCTTGAGTCCAGGACCAATGGTGCCATGCTTGATGTTATTGTTTGTGTTTAACTGATATTTACTGATGCGGAAACAGATCTCTGTGCCAGTATAAGCCACTATAATAAAACACTTGTTCAATAACATCATTGTTATAGATGGTTTACTGTTACATGATATACATGTTTGCCGACCTACATTGTATAATAAAATATTTCTCTCAAAAAGCAAACAGTTTCGTCTAACTGTTTTAACTCCATTCAGAAGGAAGGTAAAATGCAGTGTTTCATTTTTGTATGCCTGTATATAGATGGTAATCTCCCTAGTATAATCCGTGGTGTGTCCTACTCCTCCTCCTCCTCCTCCACTTTACTCACTGCACAGCAGGTCGCATAGGTGTGGCGCGGGATAGGGTGGGGCGAGAGACCTGGGGTTTTCGCTACCTGAGATTCCATGGGCCAGGCTTACATCCTACAGTAGAATGGGTCGACTGCGCATGCGCGATGAGTAGTGCGCGATGAGTAGTATAGAAAGGGCATGCGATCTCCCTATCCCTATAGGTGTGGCACGGGATAGGGTGGGGCGAGAGACCTGGGGTTTTCGCTATCTGCGATTCCATGGGCCAGGCTTGCACCCTACAGTAGAATGGGTCGACTGTGCATGCGCGATGAGTAGTGTGTGATGAGTAGTATAGAAAGGGCACGCGATCTCCCTATCCCTATAAACTAACCCATGGGGGTGAATGAACCCATGGGGGTGAATGAGCCATGGGGGTGAATGAGCACTCGTAATAGTAATACTGCAATCACGGTTTGTGTCCGTCGGTTAACTTTTGTAAGCTATGCTATATCTCCCATTCCAGGACAAGGATTTTGGTATCCATGGGGTGAAGAAGAACCCTATTCATTTTGAGGTTGAAATTACAAGGTCAAGGTCACTGTAGCCGAAAATCCATAAATCATTGAAAATTATGTTTTATGTACAGTTCCGAGATGTGGATTGTGGCAGCGAAGAAGAAGCCTATTGATTTTTACCCCTCAGCCAATTTTGGCAAAAGGGTATTGCCTGTGTGGTCCATCTGTCTGTCTGTTCATTTTGCTTGTTAACACAATATCCATTGAAAGATTATTCTCAGGCTTTCTGAATTCATATCATATATGCAACTGAAGATGGGTCAGAAGTCAACCAAAGATGACTGACCTTGACCTATTTTATCAAAGTCAAAGTCTAGTATTGGTGATACCATTTTGAAGGATTATATCTAGGCTCTCCAAATTCATGCTTCATTTACAATTGGTGATTGACTAAAAACCTTTCCAATTTGACTGGCCTTGACCTATTTTATCAAGAAATTCTAGTTCATGTGATATATTTTGAATGGTAAAAGCTAGGTATTCAAAATTCATACGGTACTACATGTACATATGTCTCTGGTGATGGGCTACAAGCATATATAAGTAGACTATCATTTGTATGATTATAGTTCCAGGTTTTCCACATTCGGACTAATGTAACTGGTGATGGATCAGTTTATTGAAGATGGCACCGACCCTGTCACCCAGCAAATAGAAAATAAATGCCTCATCATGAAGGCAACTCTCAAGATGTGCGAGTGATATTTACAACACGTAGGGTGGCATAATTCCCAATATCAGGAAGTACATTGTTTGTAGATTACTACATGTATGTAAGTTTAAGATGTATGTTTATCCTAATAACATGTTTGTTTGTTTTCTGTGTATTTGCAGCATTGTCTGGGTATTATTTATTCTGTGTACATAGAAAATCTACAAGTCCAATTGGAGACACTAGTGGGGAACATATTGGGCTGTGTGCAAGTCCCACCTCCAGGTAAGGGCAGACAATCCTGTATTCATGTGACACTTCAGTATTGACTAATTACCTCCCCTGCATCTTTGGAAAATGGCATTTGTCATCAATAATAACTGCCATGTTATTTCTCAATTTAAATACAGTTTTTACCCCTTCTCAAAATGCATCACATTATATATCCAGCTCCATCTGAAGATGTTTATCTGAGCTGTACTGCCCAGGAATCACCAAAAGGTGAGCTAATATGTAATCCCCCCTTTGGCTAACCTACCGGAATGGGGTTCGCCAGCTCAAACTGACGCCAGGTGGCTATGTGGACCAAGAGGTAAATGGCGCATGTCCATGTTGTTTTTCTGGACGTCACAAAGGCAATGTCAATTATGTCATAATGTAACGACGTCATAAATGTTCGTTTTATGACGCCACATCTTTTTTACCTGTTGGAGCACTAGCGCCGCCTAGTGTGGCTGACGATCCCCATCTTGGAAATATTGGGCCTGTTGGTTCATAAAAATTATTCCCTAAGTTTCTGATAATTCAGTTGACATATTCTAATTGCTTCATAAAGTTATAAATGGGAAGTGTATACATTAAAATATCCAGCTTTACTCTTCTGAAGCCCATACAATAACCAAATGTTGGAAATATTGGGCCTGTTCTTGATAAAAATTATCCCCCAAGTTCCTGATAATTCAGTTGACATATTCTAATAGCGTGATAAGGTAAAAAATGGGAAATGTATACATTGAAATATTCAGCTGTACTCTTCTGAAGCCCATACAATAACCAAATGGATCATAAATCTGTGTTGCATCTCCACTACCATACACTTCAAACATCTACTGTACATGTCCTATGTTGGGTAAAATACTAATCTGGTGATTAGACTGGCTACATTTTTAGTTCTTTGTCTCCTTTGATTGAGTGTTAAGTGCTGATGTGAGCTAGATCAGATGGAACATTGTATTGGATGCTGACTGTAGTAGAGACTACACAGCACCAGATTCCCATCTTCAGAGGTCTGGCCTTTGATGTTATAATGATAAAGATGTGTTCAGTCTACACCTACGTTGACATCATAGAGCAGCTATAGGCTTATTAAGGGACCATCCACTTATCATTCCTGGAAGTATACATCTACCATAGATGTCCTAAATAACTCTCTGCATCTAAGGTTCAGGTGGCATTGGAAGCAGTGTGAATCTGGACATTTGCTTCTACTTGGAGGGGTTTTGCTACTGTACTGAAGTTCTCTCCTTCTTCAAGTCATCCACTCATACTGCATTGTAACCTGAATAATTCTTTGTTTGATTCAACTGTAAATAAATATTCCCCTAGTCCTTAAAGAGAGTTGATTTATATTCAAGAGCATATCCCACAAGTTGTAATTCACCCTGATGATTAATAACACATGTTCACTTTAACCCTTGATGCTCTATCTATCCAATCTTTATATCACATTCTGATGTACAAACACTCAGCATATTTATGACATATTCAATGCTTAAGTTTCATTTTGAGAGACCTTCCGATATTTTGTGTTAGTAGTAGATTTTGATAACCACACACTGAGGGAATGTATGAAGATGAGATGAATACCACTTTCACTTGAGAACTCCCAGATGTTGTCTTACAGTGTATTTTACTACATGTCAGTAAATGTAAAAAGGTTGCTTATTCCATCACTTCTGATGGTAGACATAATGTAACTTGACACCTTGAAATCTTTTATGTAATGATATGTAGGGAAAAAGTTGATGAACATGTTTGAGTACAGGAAATACTGGCTATGTTTAAGGTGCTTTGGTACAAACCATTCCTGCTGATAAAATAATGGTGTAGCAAAGACTAATCAAATTAACAAATAGGTATGTGAATCAGTATACTTTAAATCTGAGCTAATTCTATCAATTGTATTGAAACTGTTCCATCTCTCATATTGGAATTATTCTCACTTTTAATATGGATCTGTAAATGACACGTATTGTAAATAACATCAAATGATTTAAATTTATGGTTTAACCAACAGTGAAATATGCTGAAGAAGTTGGGGATATTATTGTCTGTAGTACAGTAATTGCTCTGATAATTAAATCAACCCCAAATTCTGTCTAGAATTGTGACTAGTCAGTCTAATAAATTGATCACCTAATAAATGTAGGATAAACAACAAAGATACAATCTTGTTTCTCGTTCTAATGAATTTGTTTTTTTTGTCGGGGGTGGGGGGTGGGGGAACACTTCCTGTGATTGAATTGTCAACTTTCCATAAACATCACAGAGACCAAGTCCTGTAGATGAATATGTGCTATGGGCAAATGCTAGATTTCGTCACAATTTCTCGACCATTACCATTTAGTCACTTGTGTATTTGAGTGTCTTGTATATTGATTGATGTCTGTTTTCTCCACAGGCGGGCCTCAGGTGAGGTTCTCTATAGGAGCAGGTGATCGTCAGGCCTTACAGCCCCCTCTCAACAACACTATACCATGTACACATACTACATTAGCCCTGCTCTTCCAACAAATGGGTGAGGCATCGTGTGTTAATATCATGCTGGTGTGTTCATACAATGTCTGATTCATGGTATAACTGAATTTGATTTGCCCCAATATCAGTGGCTGGTGCATTGATGTGCGACTCCTGGCATAAATTGCAGTTCATACTTCTGCCCTCTTTCCTATACCTACAGCAAAGGAAATAATTTCCATCAATGATAACTGGACTATTTATTACCTGAAGTTGCCAAAATTATCACCAATATAAGCATAATGGTATTTTTTTTATTATTGTAGCATTAATTTATGCATATTTGCCTTATTTACACCAGTTATCAATAGTTAGAAAATCTGCCCCATACTGTAGGCATAGGAAAGAGATCAGAAGTATGAACCACAAATTCATGCCAGAAGTCCTGGGACAATGCACATCAGGGCAAATCTTAGTTATATCGGAAATCAGGCATTCTAGTTTACTCGCAGATTACTTCTGCGCTCACAGGTTACTATTTTTATGGTCGGATCACTACCCGGTGGCAGGTTGCTATATAGCTGAAATATTGCTGAACCTTCTTAATTCTCTCTCTCTCTCTCTCAGTGGGGGGTCATTTCACTGCCTCCTTTAATACTATAGAAGATTGATATCATGCTGTTATCCATACATTGCTAGTGTTTGAGTTCTATTCTAGTGTTATCAATCTAGGGGCATCATTAAAAATATGGTGGTTGAGCGTAACATTACCTACACACCAAAATATTCTAAACCCAAATGATAGAATGGCGTATCAGCCAATTGGGGTTTTTTTTCTTCAAATTTTATGCCAAAATCATAGATTTTTCCTGTGAATCTATTCAAAAATATATATTTGATTCCCAAATCGTAAACCTGTTTCAATTATGCCATTCAATCTCCGTCAGGAAGATGATACAACGTAGAAAACGGAAGTTAAAACTAAAAGTTAGCTCCCCTAGCGGAGAGTTGTCCGCCCCTAGGAGAGCTCTCCCATCTAATTCCAGCAGGATTACTATATAGGCTCTGCTCAAGCCATACTCGTCCTCTATTCTCTGTTGTACCTCGACCAGTACACATCAGGAAGGAAGTGTTTATACAACCTGGGTTGTTGTTGTAACGACCCGCAGTATCCTTATCGGTTTTGACTTGTGTTATTTCTTGTTCAGAACTTCTTTCTTTGTTGTCGGAGACTCTTTCATTAGTTATGTCTGAGCTTCCGATTTCTAATGCATGTAATTCGTGTGGGCAATTCTGGTCCAGTTTGGACGCCCACACGGTTTGTCTTTCTTGTAAAGAGTTGTGTTATCGGCGAAGTACTTGCGCCGAGTGTGTATTATGGGGCCCGCTGGCTTGGAAGAATTATGCCCAAGCTAGGCGGGCTTACCTTTTACAGGCATCTGACGACCCGTCTCTGTCGGAAGTCGACAGACGCCTGTTGGAAATTGCTCTCGTAAATGACATGAAAGCTAACGAAGATATCGTTGGTATTGGATTAAATGTTCCCCATGTTCTTAGTAATCAGAACTCTCCCGCTTCTGTAAATATACCTCCTAGCGGAACAGTTCTAGTTAGATCACAGATTTTGGACAGCTTAGCATGTACAGGTGTGGCTATGTCGGGAGTTACAGCCAAACCGGTTTCTTTGTCTAGTCCAACAAAGACTTCTCGACCCAAACCTACCGTGCCTGAGCCGTCCATTGTTCTCGCCGGACAAAGGAATGCTGTAGAGTCGCATATTATCTCGACCTCTCCTTTGTCCATTGGTTTACCACATCCCGTTACATCTAAACGAAATAAACGTCGTGTGTCGGTTTCTCCTTTGCGTGTTAAATCAAAACACACTAAAGCCGTTTCGCGTTCTATGGTGGGTCATTCGGACCTACCTTTGAGTGTTCAAATTGCTGACTTGGGGTCTCCGACTTTTGCGTATGCTGATTCACATCGTCGGCACCATGATTCTACTCGACGCTCACGTGCTCCGCAACACCGTTCACGTTCTCGTTCTCCAGTTCGGTTGGTTGTTTCTCCGCGACGTTACAGTTCTCCACATCACTTGTATTCACATGTACGTCGTTCTCTTTCGCCTGTACGACGATCTCGTTCTCCGGTTCGTAGCTCTCGTCCACCGGGTGATCCTAGTACTATTTTTCGGCTTTCCCGTTCTTCGGCTCGCCGTTCTCGTACTTCAATTCTACATTCTCCTGCGTCTCCACACCGTTTGCCACGGCTTTCGGTTTCGCCTTCTGTTCTAGATCGCCACGTTCATCTGTCGCAGACTCCGTTTCTTGATCATGCGGTCGTCCACGATTTGCCCACTTCTCGCCGAAGTCATATCACTCGTCCGCCTAGGCCGGTTTCGTCGAGTTCATCTGATGATTCTAATGATTCTGATTCCGCCTCTTCAAGAGAAAAGCCGGAACTTGCGCCAAAGATGGATTTTTCAGATAAAATGGATGCGCTTTTATCGTTGCTACCGGATATGCCGCGTGCTTCGAGTGTTCTTCCGTCACGTATAGAAGGTCGCACGGCGGCTTCTTGGGCCTTTACGTCTTCGGCGTCTGCATCTCGTCCTTCGTGTGCGCCGTCACCAGCATGGAAGGATAATTTAGTGAAGTTTGATCGACAATTAGAGGACGACAACAAGTTGCGTAAACCTCGTTTTCGGTCTCAGTTTGACATTCATGATAATGTGTTGCCCGACAAACCACCCAAACGAGATCGGGATTTGAGTCATATTTCTAAGGTGGGTAAGTCGGCTCCTTCATCTGTCGCTCCCAAAGTTATGCAAAATGTTTTGGAAATGTTGCAAGAAATACAACGGGCTTCATCTACCGCAGATTGGTTTCTGTTAGCGGCTTCTCGTATTGCTTTAGATCCTGCATCATGTCTAGATGATGGGTCGGCTCGTTTATCTCCGGGTCGCGTGGCTTATTTGCGTGGTTTTATGGACACGCTCGCTAACGCTAACCGTCGAGTCATCGAAGCTGGTTCGTATTCTTATGTTTCACTTGTCCAAGCGCAACGGGAGTCCTTACTTAAGGTGGTCAAACCGGATGTCCCTTATTTGGTTAAGGATCAATTGCTTCATCAACCATTGGCATCTAAGTTCATCTTCAACAGTGCTATTGAGTCTGTTATGCCTTCGGTTCGGGAAGAGCAGACATCTCGCCTTATTGCATCTGTAGCTCGTCGTCCGGGTTTCGCCGGGGAGCGTAAACCGAGAAGAGGTCGTACTTCCTCTACCACTACCACTCAACAGAAGGGAACCTCGCGGAGTAATTTTCGTGGCATTGACAAACCTCCACGAGGCCGTGGTCGCCGTTCCTTTCGTGGAAAATCTTCCAAACGAAGTGGACATTCCAACAAATGACTATTCCATCCCCGTTCCTGTTCAAACCGAAGATTTTCAACTTCCGGCTTTCCGCTCATTTACTCATCACGTCGTGGGCGGGCGTCTGCGGGTCTTCTACGAGAATTGGCGGCTCATCACCGACGACGCCTGGATTGTAAGAGTTTTAAAGGAGGGCTTCCTGTTCAATTTTCAATCACTGCCCAAACTCATCGCTTGGCCTCGTCCCTCTCGTCTGCCAGTTCCTGCAGGTCACTTACAGACGCTGCTATCTTCGGTCACCACGCTCATCGACAAGGGAGCAGTAAGGGAATTACCTCGGACCGAAGACAGCGTAGGGTTTTACAGTCACGTGTTTCTGGTACCAAAGAAGGACTCGGACCAGATGCGAATGGTGATCGACCTAAAGGTTTTGAACAAACTTCATCTCATCACTCCACCTCATTTCAAGATGCCTTCCGTGTCATCGATTCGGGCCCGCGTACATCTCCAGGATTGGTTGGCCTCAATCGATCTCCAGGACGCGTACCTTCATATACCAATTCATCCACGTCATCGCCGTTACCTACGCTTCGTGATCAACGATCGCCGCTTCGAATGGCAGGTTCTTCCTTTCGGTGTCAACATCGCCCCTTGGTTGTTTACCCGGATCACTACACCGGTTATGGCCTTTCTTCACTTACGAGGGATTCAAATCGAGGTCTATATCGACGACATACTCCTGTGGGCGGCGGACGAGTCTCTCCTCAACGCCCAGGTCCGGTTCACACTACTGGTGTTACGACACCTAGGTTTCATCCCTCATCCTCTCAAGTCAGAGTTAGTTCCGGCGCAGGTGCGCCGCTACATTGGAGCGATATTCGATACTCGGTTACAACTGGTGTACCCTCCGGAGGATCGTTGGGACAAAATTCAACTGCGGGTTCGAAAGTTTTTGTCATCAACGTCACAGACACGGCAGCAGTGGCAGAGTCTGGTGGGTCTACTTACTTCCACACAGGGCCTTACTCATTACGGCCGTCTCCAAGTTCGGCCTCTACAGTATCATCTGTTTCCTTTCCTACAGACGCCTTCCCTAAACCCCGCGGTGCCGGTATTGACGTCTCTACATCCACATCTGATTTGGTGGCTCTCTCGCCACAACGTCATGCAGGGAGTACCATTCCGTTTTCCGGTTCCGGTTCACCATCTTTACACCGATGCTTCGGAGAACCGGCTGGGGAGCCCATCTGGACGACTTGGAAGTGTCCGGCAGATGGTCAACATTGGATGCCAGACTTCACATCAACCTTCTGGAGATGAAGGCAGTCATCCTAGCGGTTCAACATTGGAGTCAACGTCTCACGAACTCATCTCTTCTCATCGCGACGGACAACTCCACGGTCATTGCCCACATCAACAAGATGGGTACCACCCGATCGCTATCAACGTTTCGTCTGGTATGGGTTCTGTACGATTGGGCTCGCCTTCATCATTGTTATATCCATGCTCGCCATGTTCCCGGTCGTCTCAATGTCTTAGCGGACAGCCTGTCCCGGCCAGACACCGTCCTTCAGACAGAGTGGCAACTTCATCGAGAGGTGTTCCGGCAGATTTGCAGCATTTGGGAAACACCTTTGATCGATCTGTTTGCGACGAGGAACAACGCCCAGTTAACCCTGTTTGTCAGTCCAATTCTGGATCCTCAAGCCTTCGCCATCGACGCTCTATCTATCAACTGGGACAACTTCCTAGCTTATGCCTACCCACCGATGGCCCTGATTCTGGAAGTTCTTCAAAAGATTTCTCGACACGACTGCATCATTCTGCTCGTAGTGCTGTGGTGGCCTCGTCGACAGTGGTTCCCGATTCTGGTCCCTCTCCTCACTGCTCCACCACGTTGTCTCCCAGTTTGGCCCAGCCTGTTATGTCAACCGCACGGGATTCTCCATCACAACCCGCGGTGGCTCAACCTACACGTCTGCAGACTATCCAGAATGCACTCTCACTCCAAGGATTTTCAGCAGAGGTTGCACGGACGATGGTTTCAGCCAACCGATCCTCCACATCGCAGCTCTATCAGGCGAAATGGGCCTATTTCGTCTCCTGGTGCCGAGAACATGATGCCGATCCCTACACTGCCTCTGTTTCCCTAGTAGCTGACTTCCTCCTTCACCTTCACCGTGATAAGAAGTTCCAAATCAGCACCATTGAAGGGTATCGATCTGCTCTGGCTAGGGTGTTACGGCTTACTTCGGGTACTGACATTAGCCTTAACGATAATATCTCTGCGCTAATTCGCGCCTTCGCATTACAGTCGCGTCGTACTCGGCAACTGTTACCGAAATGGGATATCGGTGTGGTTCTGTGTGCTCTGATTCATCCACCCTTTGAACCCTTAGAATCCGCGTCTATTAAAGCTGTGTCTTATAAGACGGCCTTTTTGGCGGCGTTTGCTTTGGCGTCCAGAGTGTCTGAACTTCATGCTCTTGAGAGATCTTCTATGACCTGGAAAGCGGATTGGTCTTGCATTTCTTTTCGGCCCATTCCTGAATTTATCGCCAAAAATGAGTCTGTTCGTTCAGGTCCGTGCGCTCAACGTTCGTACTCCATTCCTGCGTTATCAGACTTTGTACATGGTCTCGAGGACGATCTTCTGCTATGTCCTGTTCGAGCCATCCGCCACTATCTTACTCGTACCGATCCCGTTCGTGGCTCTCGGCGCCTGTTATTTCTGTCCCTTCGCCCATCTGCAAGGCGTGACATTACAAAGAATACCATTGCCGCATGGCTGAAGAAAACCATTAAGTGGTCTTATCAACTGGCCATTGACGCCCCTCCGCTGTTGTCTACTGCTTCTTCACATGAGATCCGAGCCATAGCTACGTCATGGCCTTTATGGAAGAACTTGTCCCTCCATGACATTGTCCAGTCTTGTGCCTGGACGGCGAACTCCACGTTCACCAATTTCTATCTGAGAGATATGTCTGTCCAATCAGATAGTGTGACCACGCTTGGGCCTTTGGTAGCCGCCCAACACGTGGTCCAGTAAAATTTCAAAAAAGGGGGGGGGGGCGGCATTTTGGATCACCACAGCAAATCAGACAACTTGCTGTATCATCTCATCTCATCTCCCATTCGAAACATATACTAGAAGGAAGAAATAAGTCAGATGGCCAGCCGGGGATGTCCATTTCATCATTATGAAGGCCTGACACTATGGTGAGTTTCAACTTTGCCTTAACTGCGGTTTGATTGTGTCTTTCAGAAACTGACTTCCTTCTAGATGTCTCAGCTGGGTCACCTGTGCCTCAACTCACAAGACACCCGCTCCAGACCTAGAGTCAACAGTAGTGATGCAAGTACAGAGAGTTGTATAGAGCGCAGCATCACCCAGAGAGCAAGCACGGCAATTCCAACGCATCCGTCATCACTCCAAGTATGGTGAGTTGACGTCAAAAAGGCTTGCGGACTGAGAGTGGTGTGGACTTGGTACCTTCCAAGATTCGGGTAGTTGTACGCCCTCCCCTTACTTACGGTTGGACCAAGGATCGCCCTGTATGCAATGGCTTGTGGCCTTTTTCCCCCCCTAGTCATACAGTGCCTGCCAAGGGGACCTATCTTGTTGCCGATGGCGCCCGGGGTATCCTTCAACTTGGAAGAATTGTGTACCACACCACGAGCACAGCTACATGGATGGAGACAATCAGAAGATAAGTAGAACTGTATCAATTCCTTCAATTACCCTATGCGTCTTTGACCAGGGTTAACTTGTTGAGTAATAATGTCTCAGATTTATACCCATGTCTGTGTCGTTCCAGCGATTACTAGTCTGCTATGGGAGTTACCACAAGGCCGAGATTCCCGCCTCCATATGTTGGTACTGTGGCATAATTGAAACAGGTTTACGATTTGGGAATCAAATATCAAACATTTATAAACAATGTTTCTATTTGTTACCAAATCAAACCTGTTTCAATTTGATTGACCCTCCCTCCGTCCCCTCATGCCGGCCTTAAACACTACAGGTCTCGGTAATTATAATGAGAATAGAGGGCGAGTATGGCTTGAGCAGAGCCTATATAGTAATCCTGCTGGAATTAGATGGGAGAGCTCTCCTAGGGGCGGACAACTCTCCGCTAGGGGAGCTAACTTTTAGTTTTAACTTCCGTTTTCTACGTTGTATCATCTTCCTGACGGAGATTGAATGGCATAATTGAAACAGGTTTGATTTGGTAACAAATAGAAACATTGTTTTTAAATGTTTGATATTTCCAACTACTCAAATTTCTGTGATAGGGTCAGATTATGCCCAACAAAGAATTCATTAAGGATGGTTTTCAGCGCATATTTAATATGTTGAGGTGTTTGGCGTTATTTTTGTCTAGGATGAGTGAAATCATGTAGCTTTGATATACAGATAGTTGTGTAAGAGACAAATGCATATACTGCTAAATCTTCTCATACAGATGGCTGTAAGCATTAGTAATTGAAATATCCATCATTTGGAGGCCACGTTGGACCTGCTCTTATTAAAATGAATAGATTCTAAAACAGGTATTGATGAAGAGGCAATCATGATATACATCAGTTCACTACAGTCTGGAGAACCATACATTCATATGTAAAGGAAATGAAAGAAAAAGGGTTTCCGACCAGTTAACGAGGTGAAGAATGCACATAAAAAATCAGGCTGTAAAATTGTTTATTAGATCAGTCTGTGCTTGAACCAGGGATATAGTGCCTGTTACCTGGGTACCTAATACATATGCGTCTACAGATGGTAATGGTTAAAGGTCATCCCTCGACTAAGTGTGTAAGATTTCCAGAAAAGCCATGTCGTCTAAATGCCATAATAATTACACGTAGCACAGATAACTTCCACCTGGTTCTGTGCATCTTTGCGGAGGTTGAAGGAATATAAATGGTGTTTATGTCAGAGACTTTTCCTGCCTGGATTCACAAATCGACCCAGTGCAGAACAGCTTTTACATGTCCCAGTAACTCAATTGCTAGCTGCCAAAGAGTTTGGTTTCATCATGTGTCTGCCAAGAGCAGTGAAGGTGTTATTTTCTCTATACTTTTGGGTCCAATCAGATTCCCTTCTCACCTGTTCCAGCTTTTAACTGAACTTAATTGAAGTAAGCCATGTTATCAATTAGTTAAGAACCATGCACATACTTCGTGTTATTATTTCTCTGAAAAATCAGACATTGATGGTTTTTAGGAAGTGTAAGACATTCATTGTGAATGTATTTACGGTATCTGCAGGTCTTGCCTCCCATGTTCTGGTGCAGAGATGGGAGTAATATTTATAGTTCAGAGTTACTAATGTTACATACAGTAGTCAAGAGATGAGAGGTAATCACTCTAATAATGTAACTCCATTTGCTTGTCATATAATATCTATGACATCTTCAACAATTCTCAAGGGAAAATAGATGAGAAAATTCTGCAAGACATTGATAATGAATGTTAATTGTGATGTAATCATATTATGTGCAAGATCTCAATTAAATAAAAGCAACATAAATAGAAAAGAAAATTTCTTCATTCCAGTCTCATATAAATTTCCACAGTACCATATAAATGTCCACGGTACCGTTTGAATGTCTACGTTGACAAAATTTAACCCTTTGCATTGACATTTGTCAATTCACTTTGCCCTGCATATCTGCATGCAGACACATCTTATAAATATCCGACTTTTGACAGGAAGAGTTTACTGGCAGAACCACATTTATATCCTCTCATGAGATCATGAAGTTTATTATTACTAATCCTTACTAAGCTCTGTGATGAGACCAGCATGTACCAGCTGTGTTGTAGGCTGCATTGATCTATCTACCAGGTGGGCATTGTCCGTATGCACGTTTACTTCATGTAGCAGATTGGTCCTGTATGTGATATCAGCCAAACAATATCCAATGAATTATTCATGACAGAGGTAAAATTCCGCCACAGGATCATGTCAGATTTCAGCCAATACATTTCTCTAATAATTCAAACACATCTAGACCAGCTATTTTATTCAGTTAAATTAAAAGCTTAAGTCTGAATGAACATTTTCTTTTGCCAGCATCTTGTATAGTAGCCCAATTGTGAAGAGTTCTGAACAATCACAGCTGAATATTCACTATTAAACGCTAGTTGTGACGTCACACTATTGTTAAAAGTGTACATTATTTTTCACGAATGTACAGCAAGTGTACATTCTTTTTCACGAATGTACAACAAGTGTACATTCTTTTTCTGGAAAGAAACGCGTCCGTCAGGTAACGCATGTAAGAAGACACGAGCGACTAGTAAATGGGGCAATAGATTACTCGATGTCGGTTTCCTGAAATGTACAAATGACAAACCCAAACAGCACTGCAACAAGCGAATTGGACTTATTCAACTCAGCCGGAACTAACAGGTGGAATTAAGTAATGTTCTGTAGGAAAAAAAAGTAGACGAGCGAAAAAAACACAACCCAGAAAGATACCATGCCGAACACAATGTAATAAATGTGCAAATTGCATATACATCTAGGAATGGCATACACCTTTAACTCCGAAAAGTGTTCTATTTATGTTAGCGTTTATTGTGGCATGTGGAATACGGGTATCGAAAGAGACGTCCAGTCGCGGACTGTAGTTTCTCTAAATTCGGTCACGATTTCTTTTTGTGCACGTTACACTACATGCCTTCTGATATACATACATTAAAACACTGACTGCCTCAAATATAGGTCTAATATTTGGTTGTCGCCTGCTGGGCATTGATTGCAGACTAAGCGGTCAAAATATGACGCGTCTGTACATTGTAACACATTAATTTTCTGCCGTACGTATATGTGTGGGTACGAGTGAAATGTGTACCGGTTAAGGCGAATTCCTGTCGGACATTCCGTTAATTATGGGCCTGGTATGAGATCATGCGTATCGACATATGGATATGTAATTTGTATGTCTGCATGTTTTACTTCATATGCGTTTCACGTAATGTAGATTGTGACACGTATATATGAATTACATATATTTTTTTGTTACAAATCTTTGTAACGATAACGTGAGAGTTTCGTACCAGTCAAACGGGTTGTGGAAGTTTTGTTTCGTGTGCAAATGTGTTGTTTGTCCTGAATCAACCTTGATGTGTTACACAATACGGCCATTGTGTAAGTTTTTTTATCGCCTTCGACATCGGAGAACGATTTTTCTGTGTTGAATAGATAAACAGCAGCCCAGGTAGGCGTATGCATAAATCCCTTCCTATGTGATGGACTGTCCATCATGTAGGACGCCGTCAATTGGGCACAGTGTGCGTACTTGACCCTTTGCAGTTCTTGTTCGAATGGTTCCACACATGTAATTACCTGGGCCTATATCATGGCAATTTGTTCGGTTTGACATAGCTCATTTCATTCTTCGTGTAAGATGAAGAAGTAAATACATTATCGTTGGACTAACGTTTAAATCGGAGAAAGACCTCGTAACTGTACATTCATGGAAAAGAATCGACTCGGCGCTTCACGCCTCGTCGATTCTTTTTCACGAATGTACAGTTACTCGGCCTTTCTCCTTTACAGAATTTTCTGGAATTGGGTTCTAAAGTGTGTTTTAATATGTGCAAATTATTAGAGAGATTACCTCCCTGGTTGTGGGGTAAGGAAGTTAACTAGCTGTGCATGTGCTTTCTCCTGACTTAATTGCCATTTTGACGAAACAATTTGTCTTAGAAATGTTCTGAAAATGTTTTTGATTCCTCAATAACCAAGTTTGACCCACCTTATAGATTTACGGCCTTGTAATAGAGATAATATGATACACTTTTATTTTAATTTGAGGGACATATCACCCGCTTTACATCAAAATCAGCATTATAGTGAGGTGCCTTAAAGTTAGGCTGGACTGTATTTAGAACGTTTACAAGACTGGTCTAATTGTACTGTCTTGACAGGGTGTAGTCTGTCAGTAGATTTAAGTATGAAGTGAGGATAGTTAACAGATAGTGGTGGGGTAAAATAAGATCCAAACTTCATTTTGCACCTGTTCACTCCAGATATTTGCTTGAGGTATTTTTTCTTCTTTTCCTTAGAATGTAGAGAAATTATTTGGCAGAGTACTGCGAAATGTAGGAAGTTCATATTTTGAGAAAAAATATATGTGCTAAACACGGCACAGTCAATGTTAGGAGTAGAGTGTCAGGTCCGAGTGTGAACACAGGTGTATATTTTCATGGTAGTAGAAACCTCTTTGGTGTGGTCTGTGTTTACTATAGAAATGATGTCAGTACAACATTAAATGTACAATATTATGAGCTGTATTCACCTGAAAAACTAGCAAGGCTTGAGTATCAGCACAGAAAAATAGTCTTCATTGATTCCTTCTTAACCACTATATAACTTCAAAAATACACATTTCAACACCGGAAGCCCCACGGGGATTGACCTGGGATGTCGTTGTGCACACCGCAGGTCATGGTAACAATAGGCCTCAGCTTCTCAGAGAGCTTGTCATAAGAGGCGACTACCTGAGGCACCTGTGGGGTTCCCGGGTGTGAAAAGGAATAGGACCCAACGTCGTGATATGACTGAAATATATTTGAAAGCGACGTTAAATCATATTCACTCACTCACTCACTCACTCAACACCAGAAAAGATTTTTTTTGAACTGGTCTTGCCCTTAAACTTAAAACAGTTTAAAGGTTTTGATATAATTTAATGATAATGAAAGATTCATCAATTATCATGTACCAGTATATACATTCAAATGTATGAAGAGGAGTTCTGACAGTATTGGTCATATAAAGACTGTTCCTCCAATTCTTAGATATTTATGTATTCTTCAAGATTATATTTTGCATTAGAAAGGACAATGTAACAGTATATTCCCATATAATACAGTGTAAAACTCATATGGTAACATCTGGGATAGCCCCGTGAGGTTCCCGGGGATTGACCTGGGATGTCATTGCGCACACTCCAGGTCATGGTAAGAATAGGCCTCAGCTCCTCAGAGAGCTTGTCGTAAGAGGCGACTAACTGGGGCACTTGTGGGGATCCCGGGTGTGGAAAGGAATAGGACCCCACCTGTGTGGTTTCCGGTTCTGAAAAGGAACAGAAATCAATGTCGTGATATGACTGACACAGTGTTGAAAGCGGCGTTAAATCATATTCACTCACTCATTCACTCATCTGGGATATGTCATCCCACAGATGTACATGTATGCGGTATGAGCGCGTGTGACGCAGTTGGCCAGTCACTTCGCTTGACACATGCTGCAGGCATAATGTGCTCCAGTAACGTTTCTCATAGTGTTCCGTTGATATTTTTAATAAAATAGAATAATAAAATACTGATTAAAGTAATGATTTAGGAAAAAGAAACCCATATGATCATGGGATGAACAGTCCCACTCTCTGGAAGGAAACTACATCCCAACCTCTCCTCAGCATCTGAGTTGGGATGTATTTTCCTTCTCTCCAATGGGAATTTCATCTCGTGATCAAGTTATATGGGGTCCTCTTATTCTCCAATGAACAACAGTTGTATGATGTTTTCTTTCTTGTTTGCAGGAATCCAGAATGTGATCAGTTTATTCTGTGCCACTTTGACGGACCATAAGATATTGTTTTACTCCCAGAGTTACACAAGACTGACCGATGCATCACAAGCCCTCATTGCACTCATATACCCCCTCAAATATAGGTCAGTATATTTTATCACATTCTGTATGAATGAAAAAACTATCCCTCATTCATGTGATCGTGATTAATCCCTCGAGGAAACTCAATCCACTACGGGCGAATAGAAAATGGTCTCTTGTTCTGTGAACCATACATGTACTATCAACTTAAAAACTTAAAATGGGTTTTAATCAGACTTTTGATCCACTGGTAAATATACTTGTTTGACAGATCACAATCTTGATTTCGTATTAGATTAAGAATAACTAAGGCTTTTTATTTGTATATTTTAACCTGCTTTGACACCTTTATTTTGAATGAGGAGTCAAAATTAAATTTCAGATTGGGTTCAGAAAGAGGTAATTACTACAGTGAAACCTCTGCTGAATACCGACACCTGGACATGCCAAATTGTGATCTTATGACATTTCTTTGCACTTGTTTATTTTCAGTTATGTATATATTCCCATTTTACCTGCTCATCTACTCGAAGTTCTCAACACACCCACACCCTTCATTGCTGGCATTCACTCCACATTGTTACAGGAAAAAGTTCAGGATCTGGTGAGTGCACACATTTGAGCAGTTTGATCTTAAAGGTGAAATGCAAAGGTTTTCATATTTCCTTTGTATATTCTTCATGGGTCATTTAATGATTGAAATGTCAGCCTAACTACTTCATTTTATTTTATTTGAAGTATTTTGTCTCCTGGTAGCTTTTGAAAAGGGCTTCAAAGTTGGTATCTCAAGCCCGGCCGATTTCAGAAATGAAATCCGCATCGCTTATCTTCCCTTGTTTGACGCTGATTTGTGACGTCACATCAGACCACCTGGCCGGTCGTCAATACTTGTAACGTTCAGTCTCCGGGCGGCTGGTCTGATGTGACGTCACAATCAAGGAAAGATAAGCGATGACTTTTTTTAAATCTGAATTCAGCTGGGCTAGGGGTACCAACTTTTAAAAAGATTCTAGCAGACAAGATACTTCAGATTAGTCCAAATGAAGTAGATATTCTGGTATCTCTATCATTATTCAACCTATATTAAATGTAGAATGGAAAATTTAAAAACCTTTGCATTTCACCTTTAACATGATAATACTATATCCAAAGTTGGAAGGTTTACATGGATCACTCCTGAAACTGTTCATTTAAAATATATCTCATAGTACATGTACTTGAACTGGTAGAAATAATCAGTGAATGGCCTATTTGTAAACATACACTGAAACTATACAATTGCTATGGCAATGTTTTAAGATAGTTGTTAGTTCTTGTTTACAAGTTGTGTTATTTGTCATGTTGTCATGTGTCTGTATTCTCAGCTTGATGTGATACTGGTGGACCTGGACGGTGGTAGTATACGTACACCAGAGTGTGTAACACTATTACAAATACCAGAAGTCATCCTCATACGGACACTAGAATCCCTCAATCTCGTAAGTTTGAGTCATTTCTTCCCAGTGCTGGGTGATTGATCATTCACCTATAACAAACGACTTTGTGCTATTTCTAGTCAAAGTAATATGATACATTCATCCTTAATCGGTTATACCAAATGACTCTATACTACTTTGCATTAAAACATACCCAGTAATGTTCCAAACAACAAATTAGAATTTTTTTCTTGAATAATGTCGTCGAAGTGGGTTTTGGACACGAATAGCACACATTTGGGAGAAAACGTATTGGAGCAGTGACCTCTGGTGCATGACGTCACAACCTGATTACGATTGCGCCGTAAACGTCATAGTCTATGACGTCGGGCGTTGTTACGAAAGATTCACCCAACTGGGGGAGTTCTAGCGTGATGTCGCTGACATTTTGACGTCACAACAGGCATTTGAGTGAGATCGTAATCAGGTTGTGACGTCACGGGTCAAGCGGTCACGGCTTTCGCCGTTTTGAAAGGGGCGTGAAATTGTCGCACTTTACTGCTGCTATTTCCAACCTTGGGCAGTTTGAAAACATACAAAAATGTAAAACAAGTCTATATAATCACCTCTACAACAATTTAGCACAAAAAAGCAGCAGATTTTGAAACCATTTTGTATAACCTTTAATGTTTGACAGTTACTCACTCCATGTTATTTGATCAGAGGCCTGGTCCAGCTTCCTCATAGGACATTAGGTTAAAATGTTCGCTGTTGCTGCTAAATATTGTGGTTTTGGAAATGTTTGTTAATTTTTAGCTCATCTGGGCCGAAGGCCCAATGGGCTTATGTCATGGCCTGATTGTCCGTCGTCCATCGTGCGTCGTGCGTCGTGCGTCGTCCGTAAACATCTTCTTCTCTGAAACCGCTTGGCCGATTAAGCTGAAACTTGGCATGCATGTTCCCCCCAATGAGTACACCAGAATTTGTTCATGCGGTGTCGATAAGATGGTGGCCATCTTGAATTTCCCCATGAAACTTTGTTATCGTGATTTCTCAGGAACTACTGCATGGATCTTTCTCAAATTTGGTATACAGGTTCCCCTTGGGGTCTAGTTGTGCAAGATACCTTTTGTAATCTGATTCAAAAATCCAATATGGCCACCAGGCGGCCATCTTGGATTTTCCGATGAAACGTTGTTATCGCGATTTCTCAGAAACTACTGCGTGGATCTTTCTCAAGTTTGGTACACAGGTTCCCCTTGGGGTCTAGTTGTGCAAGATACCTTTTCTGCTCTGATTCGAACATCCAATATGGCCACCTGGCGGCCATCTTGGATATCCCCATGAAACTTTGTTACCGTGATTTCTCGGGAACTACTGCATGGATCTTTCTCAAATTTGATACACAGGTATCTAGTTGGGGGCTAGTTGTGCAAGATACCTTTTTTGGTCGGATTCAAAAATCCAATATGGCCACCAGACGGCCATCTTGGATTTCCAGCTGAAACCTTGTTATCGCGATTTCTCAGGATCGCCTTTGGGTCTAGTTGTGCAAGATACCTTTTGTGGTCTGATTCAAAAATCCTATATGGCCACTAGGCGGCCATCTTGGATTTCCCCATGATACATTGTTATTGCGATATCTCATGAACTACTTCATGGATCTTTCTCAAATTTGGTACACAGGTTCCTCTTGGGGTCTAGTTGTGCAATATACCTTTTCTGCTCTGATTCGAACATGCAATATAGCCACCAGGCGGCCATCTTCGATTTTCCTATGAAACTTCGTTATCGTGATTTCTCAGGAAATTACTGCATGGATCTTTCTCAAAGTTGGTACACAGGTTCCCCTTGGGGTCTAGTTGTGCAAGATACCTTTTGTTATTTTATTCGAAAATTCCCCATGAAACTTTATCGCGATTTCTCAGGAACTACTGCATTGATCTTTCGCAAATTTGATACACAGGTTCCCCTTGGGGTCAAGTTGTGCAAGATAGCTTTTCTGGTCCGATTCGAAAATCCAACATGGTCACCAGGCGGCCATCTCGAATTTTCCCATGAAATTTTGTTATCATGAATTCTCAGGAAATTACTGCTTGGATCTTTGTCACAGGTTCCCCTTGTGGTCCAGTTGTGCAAGATACCTTTTTTAGTCCATTTTGAAAATCCAATATGGCCACATCTTGAATTTCCCATGAAACTTTGTTATCATGAAATCTCAGGAAATTACTGCATGGATCATTTAGTGTTTAGGAGGGACAACACCAGTTAGAAACTCATCTATTGCAGTTCTTTAGTAAAAGTTTCTCATAGCTACTTTCTCCAGTTACAGCCAGATGAGCTACAGTGCCGTGGCACTATCTTTTTGATTTACCTGCCAGTGCTTTATTCAGAAATATATTACATGTATGGTACTGTAGAAGGGTATTTTTGGGATATAAATCAATGGTTTATGGCTTGCATTATCTTTCATATACGTCATTAATACCAATTATTCCAGGGGTAGACATATTTGCAGATATTACCTGTATGTCCATACTCCTCTTATATTATTACAGGTATTAAATCCAGATTTGCTCATGGCCGACTTCGCTTTCCCGACATCCCCAAAGAAGACTTCTTCAGCAGTTAATCGGGTAAAATTCACCACTCCTCCTTCTGAGAACATGATTGAATTATTTCATACAATCTAATGTCAGCATGAAGAAGGCAAGCTAGAGAAGGACACTGAACACCATAACCTGTCCTATCCAATACTAAAATAGGCTGACAAACCTTACTAGGAATGTCCACAGCCTCTATCTTCTCAACTTTCAAAATCATGTTCAACCATAGTCCTGTGTAAACTTAGCCGTGTCTAATAGCATCATTTGTTCAAACAACTACATGTAACTGTATCACGTAATCTTAATTCATCAACGCTAGAACCTTTGGCTTGTTTCTAAAGGTGAAGATCAACGGTGCACACACAGTTACTGAACGAGACATTCTATACTGCAACCAATACTGACCTGTTATTCTGATGTTATTTCCTTGATTTTATATTTCCAGGATAAAGAGATCCGGGCGATATTTGTGCGGTTGTTCTCGGAGCTATTTCAGGGTTATCGTTCATGTCTCACTATCATCAGGATTCACCCGGATCCATTCATCACATTTCATAAGGTATGTCCTCTCCAGGTCTGTTATCTAGATGGAGTTATACCCCAGGCCCTGAACCTCGAAATAGGCAAAAACATGTCCTAATGCCTCCTAAGACCATGGAAATGTGCTTTAAAGGTCAACCCAAACGCTCTGAGGTCAAAAATATAAAAATATAGTCCTTTCGATTCTGAAAATAATGATATTTTTCTCATAATTTTGTGCAGTCTGGTTGGCGAGATATTGCCGTTTGAAAGGTGAAAATCGCTCTCCTGTCAATTCCAGCTGTGACGTCACGGAGGGAAGCCGTCTTGTATTCTCTATGTTAAAGCCGTATACCACAGTCGTATGTAGCTGCTGATTTCTGGAGATTTTCGGAGTATCGGGGCATCATTTTTTAAATATGCCGCGACGTTGTGTAGTGGGAGGTTGCAGTTTTACTATAGATGACGGTGTTAGTATTCATTTGTGGCCCAAAGACGAGAAAATCGCTGCAAATTGGACGAAATTTGTACGCAACACGAGAGTGTGGAAAGAGGGCCCGAGCCAGTACTCGTATAATTTGCTCGGCACATTTTGACAGAAAGACATCATTCGAGGACATCTACAGCGTAGCAGTTGAATTCGGGTACAAACCAAAACTAAAGAGAACAGCTATTCCAACTATCAAACGTAAGAACAATCAGAATGTGACGGCAAAGAAATCGGACAAGGAGAATCTATCACGGACATCGGCTGAACGAACCTAGCCTGCAAGCGAGGCCTCGGGCAGGGGGACGGCTGTACATGCCCTGCTCGCTCTCGCGTGGCATTTGTTGCTTGAGCACTTACAGGTTAGACTGGATGAGTCTCTATTTCATATATACACGTTTAACCATTTGTTCCAATGTGTCTTAATGTCTGTATTTGTATGTTCAATTTTATTCATTCTATAAATAATAATAATAAGCTTTATTTAACGAGGGTAAGCAAATACATGATCTGACTCAGTCAGCAAAAGCTGATCTTCCCTGAGGCCCTCAGGCAAAAACACAAATTCAGAATATACAATATGCACACGAGCACTACCAGGACTATATACAGAGAATACATACGAATGGTCACGAGAAGAATACAAAATTGAATGATTGAACAATCATTTTCTGTCACTGAGGTTCTTTATGTACATGTGTTTGAAAGAACGTACTGAGGGAGCACATTGCATTGCGGGTTCTAAAGAATTCCATAGAACCGCACCAGAGTATTTAAGACTTTTCTTGTACAGTTCAGAGTGAGGGAAAGGAATTCGAAGTGCCTTTTTAGAAGAGGATCTCAATGACATATAATGTGAGTCATTAATCGAGAACAGTTCTCTCATATAATTGGGGTAGTCATTTGTCATGGATTTGTACACCTCTACTGCCTTCACGAATTTAACATAATCGGGAAGGGTTTGCCAATTTAGTTTGGCAAACAAAACTGAAGAAGGGGTAAATTTATTTTCATTCAATATCAGCCTTGCTGCTGCCTTCTGAAGTTTTGATACTCTGCAAATTAGACTGTTTGAACAGTTTCCCCAAATGCTGAGGCAGTAGTTTATGTGAGGCAAGATGAAACTGTTGTAAAATAGTAGCCTAGTTTCTACGGATAATAGCTGCTTGTGCTTCCTCAGTACTGACAGTAATCTTGATATGGTATGACAGACATGATTGACGTGAGTTTGCCAGGACATATTGGCATCAATATGCAAACCTAGTAATTTTTCATGTGGGACCTGTTCAACATTTACATCACCAATACGTACAACGTATGGCTGTAGACTGTTCTTCTTCAGTTTTTGACTAGTACCAAGAAGCATACCCTTAGTTTTCCCCTTATGTAGGACCATCTTATTTTCTTTGCACCATTTCTCAACATTTTTTAGGTCATTGTTCAAGTTTGTGGCAATTATGCTGGTGGATTTATCAGATGTGTGTAATGTGGTATCATCTGCATACAAATCAACATCACAACAGTTTAAGTGTAACACAAGGTCATTAACGTATAATATGAATAGAAAAGGGCCTAGTACTGACCCTTGTGGAACCCCAGAATTGACTGCTAAAGTGTCAGAAGCCACCTTTCCAATTGATACTCTCTGACATCTGTTAGTGAGGTAGGATGTAATCCAATCCAGAGCTTTATCGCTCAAGCCATATATCTTAAGCTTACGCAATAGCAGATCATGATTGACTAAATCGAAAGCTTTCCTAAAATCAATCATCACAGTCCCAACAAGTTGGTCATTATCAATAGCCTGTAACCACATTTCAGTGAGTTTTGTGAGAGCAGTTTGGCAGGAATGTTTTGGCCGAAAACCAGATTGATTTTCTGACAGTAGGTCATGAGCAGAAATAAATGTATAAAGCCAGTTATGTACATGTTTTTCAAGTATTTTCGAAATAGTTGGGAGAATGGAAATGGGGCGATAGTTTTCTGTGTGATTGACAGACTTAGTTTTATGAAGTGGGTATACCTTGGCTTCCTTCCATACCTGAGGAAATGTGCTGGTTGTAATACTAAGATTAAGTATCTTAGTTAATGACGGGGCAATAAAATATGCACTCATTTTGAGGAACTTGGGGCTGATTCCATCAAGTCCTGTACTCTTAGATGCATCTAGGTTGTGAAGGTAAGTAAAGACGTTTTCCGTTGTTATTGGAGGTATAGAGAAAGTGTTACCGGGTGGCAATCTAGATGAAGTAAACTCCTTCAGCTTGTCCAGTGTTGGTTTAGGGTCCAGACTTTCCCTTGGTAATAAACGTTCAGCAGTATGAATGAAAAAGTTGTTAAATTCATTTGCGATATCCTGGGGATGATGAAGATGTTTGTCGTCTGTAATTAGATCTGTTGGGGAAGAATTTGAGGGTTTCGTGTTTAATTGATTTAAAACTTTCCATATATTATGACTTTTGTCTTTGTTATTTTCAATGATTGATTTGAAGTGATCTTGCTTAGCTTTATGTATAAGGCTGTTTACTGAATTCTTAACTTGTTTGTTTTCATCAGATTTTGACAATTTATTTCTCTCTGCAATAGCAGACAAATATGTATGCGTTTTTAGCCAAATGTTGGCACAAACTTCACGCAAATAAATTATCTAAATTATATACTATTTAATAATAATAATAAAATGATCTTTCATAAATATATATACGTTTGATAAGTAAATAAATAAAAACACCAATTGGAGTGAATGGCTGTAGATACAGAAGTGATAATTATACTTTCATAATCCCTTGACATTTGAGATTGTGGGAATATCATTCGATTTCAATTTAATTGAGGTAATTTGTCGAAAATTGAGCAAATGTGAATGCCGATCCACTCACCACGGCTTACTTTTCGCCATGAATGTCCAAAGTTTTTTTATCAAACTATATAATTCTGAAATTGGTATTTCATGGGGATTATGGGAAACAAACAAAATTCAAGTCGGACGTATATCAGTAGAGTTATCAACAGTTTACTGTCCATACTGCCGAATCCCGGAGTTTATCCCTTCGAAAAGGCTGCCTCGGTCAGTAACAACAATAACAACACAGATGTGCTCGTTCGTTACATCACAGAATCGTTCTACATTCAATACAGTTTGAAATATATGGACATTTGGTCTTATATAGATGACGATAATAAGGTTTCCAGTCAAGTTGCATACCAATCTGTATTCAACAAACGACCTCTCCGAATCCTGTCGTCGTCGAGTTCCACGTTGTCAGAGTGGTTGTCACTGTCAGAATCGGAGCCGTACGGCTCAAATTGATAGGGCTGAATTCCGCCGTTGGTCTGCAAACAACTGTTAATTTGCCCGTCATCATCCTCCTCTATGTCTATTTCATCTTCTTGGCGAAAAATATTTTCATCTAAGCAGCTGATATCGCTCGAATCGACATCTGAACCGGAGCTCTGACTGCACTCGCTTTCCATGTTATCCGCTGTTTTTTTCTCAGGCAACTTCCCTGCGTGACGTCATCAACCCAGCTGTGAAAGTGTGGAAAAGCCCACTTTGCTCGCATATTACGTGTGTTTCTGATCAGATTAGAATTTTTTCAATATTTTTTTCATACAAAGTGAAGTATGAACTATGATTTTTAAGGATTTTTAGACCAAAAAAAATTCCGTTTGGGTTGACCTTTAACACTTAAATCATATCAAACCCTACTTCATAGGTCCTGCGACATTAGTCACACTGCCATGATGTGTATTCATTTGTTTCACATTTATGGCACTTTACCTATGGTCGTCAACATACGTGTAGTACCTTTACCTATGGTCAGCAACATACATGTAGTACCTTTACCTATGGTCATCAACATACATGTAGTACCTTTACCTATGGTCGTCGACATGTCGTACCTTTACCTATGGTCGTCAACATACATGTAGTACCTTTACCTATGGTCGTCGACATGTCGTACCTTTACCTATGGTCGTCAACATACATGTAGTACTTTGCAAACAACTTTGAAACTTAATAGTTAGATGATTAAACTTATTTTGGATTTGCACTGTCAGGTTTTATTGCACTTTTTTCCTCTGCCTACATGCTCTGTCATACATTCTTAGCTGGGCCATAGACATCTCTCAGAATGTTTGGAACCTATTTGGTACATGCTAGTACCTCATAGAAGCCTGATCTCCAAGGTTCAAAATTCTCACCTTTCAATGAACTGTTTATATGTTGCCATATTTAAGGTGGCTTCCTGGTTTAGATGCAAAGTCATGTCATTTTTCTCATATTTTTATACGCCCGCCAAAAGGCGGACGTATTATGTGATGGCGGTTTCCGTCCGTGTGTCCGTCCAGGCGTCTGTCCGTCCGCCGTGTCCGGTCTATATCTGGGACAGTTTTCTGTCTACAGTTCTAATTTTGGTGAGTGGATACCCTATGGGGAGACGATGTGTCGCGTACCAAAATGAAGGTCGAGGTCAGAGGTCAAAGGTCACTGGCCTAAAAAAACAGGAAATCACTGAAGTGTTCGTGTCCGGTCTACATCTGTGAACGTTTTCTATCCACAGTTGCAAATTTTTGTGAGTGGATACGCTAGGTGAAGACGATGTGTCGCGTACCAAAATTAAGGTCGAGGTCAGAGGTCAAAGGTCACTGTTGCCTAAAATCAGGAAATCATTGATCGTTGACAGTTTTCTATCTACAGTTCTAATTTTTGGTGAGTGGATGCCCTAGGGGGAACGATGTGTTGCATACCAAATGTAGGTCGAGGTCAGAGGTCAAAGGTCAGTGTGACTGAAAAATCAGGAAATCATTAAAAATTTCTAATTTTTTGTGAGTGGATTCAATAGGAGGAAATGAAGTGTCGCATACCAAAAAATAGGTCAAGGTCAAAGGTCAGTGTGACCCCAAAATCAGGAAATTATTAAAAATAACATTTTTTTGTGCCAGTAGATACATTAGGGGGACACAATGTGTCACCTACCAAAATGTAGGTCAAGGTCAAAGGTCAAGGTCACTGTGACCCCAAAATCATGGAATTGTTAAAAATCAAGATTTTTTTAGTCCATTGAGAAATTACGGGGATTCGTTTCGTCATGTACCGAAATTTAGATCCAGGTCCATAGTCACGGTCGCTGTGACCCCAGAATCAAGGTCAAAGGTCAGTGTGACCTAAAAATCAGGAAATCAATAAAAATTACTATTAATTTTTTATGAGTGGATTCAATAGGGGGAAATGAAGTGTCGCATACCAAAAAAAATAGGTCACGGTCAAAGGTCACTGACCCCAAAATCAGGAAATTATTACAAATAACATTTGTTGTGTCAGTAGATACATTAAGGGGACACGATGTGTCACATACCAACATGTTGGTCAAGGTCAAAGGTCAAGGTCACTGTGACCCCAAAATTGTGAAATTGTTAAAAATCATGATTTTTGTGTCCATTGAGAAATTATGGGGAGACGGTTTATCATGTACCAAAATTTAGGTCAAGGTCAATAGTCAAGGTCACTGTGACTTCAGAATCGAGAAATCTTTGAAAAGTATTTTTTTTTGTGTCAGTGGATACATTAGGGGGACATGTAGGTCAAGGCCGAACGTCAAGGTCACTGTGACCCCCAAAATCATGAGATTTATAAAAATCATGATTTTTTTTGTGTCCATTGATAGATTGAGGGAAGACGATGTGTCCTGTACCAAAATTTAGGTCAAGGTCAAAGGTCAATGTCACTGTGACCCCAAAATCAGGAATTCATTACAAGTCACATTTTCGTATGCCTGTCGAAGACGAGGTCATGCAATGCGATGTTGCGTTCTATCCATTCATCCATTAACATTTGTTGTCCATGCGATAACTCTAGTTTCAAGGTATGGATTGGTACCAAACTTTGAGTATACCTTACTCGCATGGCAAAGAGGAGCCATACATCAATCGATCAAAGGTCAAGGTCACAGTCACCCAAAACTGAATCAAGTATAAGATGTGATATATGTTATATTCTCAGAAGCACAAAATTGTAGACCTTTCTCTGGTGTGCTAGCTACCAATTGGAATCAAGGCTATTAAACAAACTTGAAATTTGGACCAATATAATTCCAGATATACGGGCGTATATTGAAGCTCCTTGGGCTCTTGTTTGTATAGCTCAGGAAGTCCATCCTATATCAGAAAATGATATAAAAATTGAGGCATAGCGTATTACTTTTTTCTAATTTTCAGCTTGTATAATGTGTACCTGTGGCAAATTGGTACAATGTGATTACTATGTAAAACACCCAATACTTGAGACATAATTGTTTTCAGAATATTCAAAAGTCATGTCAATTTTCTCATTTTTTTACTATGTATTCCTTGAAGTATGTAGTTTTTTAATAACTCAAATATAAGGTAGGTCGCCATCCAAAAAAGGGCATGAATAGGGCTCCGAATCTACCTACTCCCACATTTTTCCCGCCATATTGCATGAAGTCGCAACAATGCAACGTCATGACGTCGAAAATGCCACGCCAACAAAAGAGTTTGCCATTCGACGTCATGACGTCACAAGGGATGCTTAGTAAACGCAGCATGTCACAGTATCTCATTCTATCCATTCGCGCACAAGAGTACGATTACAAGGGAGGTAATTGCTATGCGCAAAAAGCTGCGCAGAACAGCCATTCTTGTAACCAGGGAGCCACCTTAAGTCGGAGATGTCAATGTACCTGTTAGGTGCTAAATCATGTTTACAACAGAAATGTCATGTGCCTTTAAGTAATGGAACAAACATTCTCTATGAGAAGACATTTAGATATAGCAGGTTTGCCCAAAAGATTACTCCACTATGGTGACTGAATAGGGGACCCCATTGTTTATTTCCAGCTGCAGTGGAGAACTTCAGATTGCATCCTTTAGCCAGCCATGCTTCAATATGGACAAAAAAAGAAACAAAGTATACTTTGCCAGTTATATAGATTCAGGTTCAGATTCGTTTATTGGCGCAAACACAAATCACATTGGTTAAGGCCAGTAACAGTATACATGAACAAGTGTATGATTTTACATGGCTCAACAGAGGCTCGAATTGTTTTCAATTATTTCAAAACTGGTACATGTCAATCTGCCTGTACAGAATATCAACTGACTCCTCTGTCGAAGCTTTGTATTACAAATTTAGCAAATACTCTGGTGATTTTAAAACTATCACGTTTTAAAAGTTTGGTGAACAATATACGAGAATGATATTCTGAAATGGGGACGGTCAGACCCAATTCACGAAATAGCGACAATCTTAGATCAGCATTATTTGAACAATGCATAACAAAATGATACTCATCCCCAATAGAGCCCACACAAAACTGGCACGTTCGACCGTTCCTGGGTATAATCGGTTTATGGTAGCGGCCAGTTTTGATTTCTAGCTTATGGTTGCTTATTCTTAGTTTGGTAAGCATCACTCGTTGAGATGTAGTTAACTTATAAGAGAGATACTTCTCAAAGCCATAGTCTTGTTTAAATGAAGCATAAGTATCCAGTTTATGATTTGATGGACTGGATATCGTACTTCGCCAATTCTGTGTAAACTCGTCTGTTATTCTACTGGCAAACAATCGTGGAAAATGGCTGGTACTAATAATCGACTGCTGAAGCCAAACATCATAAAAACCATGGGTGGACAATATTTTTTTTATTCTACTGCAATAAGTATTGGGATAGATGGAGAAGCACTTGGTGCCTTATGGGTCCACATATGATACAATTACAACTTAATTGTGTGTACAGGAGAGGAATATAAGCATTTTCATGTACCTTTGTATCTATAGATTGTAAATGGGTGAACAAATTTGGTGAGCATAATTGAAACTTTAAACTAACAACCAGGTCAAGCTGTAAATACACTAAGCTGTCATGAACCTCATCACTTTCTTTTGACTCCTTGTATAACTCTTATGTTTGCAGGCAAACTTCTTGGGACATCGAGGTATGGTGGACGATGAGTTCACAATGAGAGTATTAAGTGGGATGAGTTACAGCACATTCATCGCTGAACGAGGTCCCCCATACAGGGTCTGTGATATTTTTGATGAGGTACGTCCTGAATATTCTCTCTAATCAATCCTGTGTCACAAAGATATTTCATTGGTAGATGGACTCTGTGGCCAACAGAGCTCCCAATCTAATGGTCAGTATTCCCTCATAATGACTGTTATACAGACTTTCTTATTGGCTGCTGTATCTTCTTCCAGTTTATACCACCAGCCAATGACAATTTTTTGAAAATTTTAATGGACCAATTAAATGTTTTCAAACTGTAAGATATCCCTTGATGATAACAGTAATTGCTGGATCGCTGTGTATTCCTGTAGGTTGGACTCTATTCAATGTGCCTGGATTCCTGTAATATCTAAAGAAAAGTAAGGCCTGAACAGTGTAGTCCCTTGTCATAGTAACAACACAAAATGTGTATTATCTCTGAATTATGTTTGGGATATTGATAGTTTCAGTTTGATGTGCTTGTTTCCAGGTTTATGCTTCTATGCAAGACAGTCTAAAAGAGGAGAGGACTAGTGTAGAAAAACTTGTGGAGCATATTAAAGACTTAGCAAATCTTCTCTACCAGCATGTAAGTGAAACTCTTTACACTCCTGCTGTTCATTTCTTTTACAAATTTTACCAAAAAAATAATGTGTAAATTTTGTAAGTGATCTATGTTGAATGAATTTACTTTCATATTCATAACAAAGTTTATCGGCTTGTTGAGGCATCATTGTCATTGGCACTTGTTCCACATGTAAAATTACCCTACATTTTGTATTACCAAATATATAGTACTGTGGAAAAGCCATTTCAGGTCTTTTTTTTTTTTTTTTTTAATGCTGAACAGTTAAAGTGTTGTTGACACAGGTCTAAATTTCATGTTTTAATACATACAGGAAAGCCCCAATCCTCAGCCATATGTCCAAAAGGTGCCAAAACCAACAGAGGGTGCTTATGCTCGCATACACCAACCTCCGTTCCCATACCTGGATGCAGTACACGTTCAGCAGATTATTGATGAGGGTATCGCCAAACACAGTATAAAGTCAAAGTGAGTCTGATGTTGGCTGGTTGTTTATGGTATCATTTTCAAAATTGATTCATATTGCATAATTTCATAATTTTGGTTGTGGGTAATTCAAACTTTCGGTCAATTTTCAATGTGTTGTTCCGGGATTTTTAGAAATATTCAGTTGTGTTTTTTTGTTTTTTTTAACTTGCCCCAGTATTAATTTCTGTGTCATATCACCATGGTAACAGGTTAAAGAATGTGAAGCCTCACCAGCCTCGCATAGTCCCAGCAGGTCCTCCTATCACCTCCGTCACTGACAAACTCAGGGTCGTCGACAACAACGCTCGCAGGATGGAGGTCCTACGTAACTGTGTCAGCTGTATATTTGACAACAAGATCTCAGATGCCAGGAAGGTCAGTGGGTAGGAAGTAAGGCTACACCAATTTATTCTTTATTTCACGGGTAATTCCTTTTTTTTTAGATTGAAGGAGATAATGAAAATAAAACTGGACCAGTCAAGTGGAAACTCAACTACCTGTAGAAAGAAAGGGGAAAACTTCAAATGTCCAGTTTTATTTTGATTTTTATTATCACCTCTAATCTTGAAAAAATCTCCACCCATGAAACAATAAACAAAATTGATGTGGCCTTAATAAATAGAATGCAACAATTCTGAGAACTGGGTTTAATCACTCATGGGCTTTTACTGACTATTTTCCGGTATATGCAATATATTCAGTATATATGGGATATTTCCAATATCTCAAACTGATTATAATTTGAAGAAAAAAACCCACTGAAAACACTCAAATATTTAGTTCAACATTATTATATTCCGACTGCAGTTTCGAAACTGCAGTCGGAATATAATGATCGAAACTGCAGTCGGAATATAACGATCGAAACTGCAGTCGAAATATAATGATCCAAACTGCAGTCGGAATATAATGATGTAGAAAGTTGAGAAGGTTTTTTCGTTCTTTTTCTTATATTCTCCATGCCAGCAAACTTCTTTTTGTACTTTTAGTTCAACATATATGAATCAGATGGCTATCATTCCTTTTTTGTCAGATTTTTCCGGCTGTGTTGCGAGCATTGAAGCGTCGTGTGGCGCGACAAGCTCTGACCCAGGAGCTGAGTTTCCATGTACAGAGTAACCGTGCCATGTTAGAACATCAGCAGTTTGATCTGGTCGTACGCCTCCTCAACTGTGCTTTACAGGTCTGTAGTAGGATATAGTAATCATCATCGTATGCTTTCTGTACTAAATACTGATATAATGTTTTGGAGAAGTCCATTTGGATGGATATCCCATCATAGCCATTATCTTATTGTAAAATGTTACATATTTGACTTACTTTGTAGGACTATATTATTTGTTACAACTGCGTGTCCTTGAATCATTATTTTGTTTTATCCTTTTTTGTGAAACTCTTCTTGCAGAATGATTCCAATATGGATGAAAATGGAACAGCAGCTGCTATATTACCACTGGCTATGTCATTTTGTAGGGTAGGTTGAATTGTGTATGTGATGAACTGGGATACGATGCAACAGTATGAGCTAATAAATCAATAATAATCAATAATAGTCAGTTTTTTTTCTTCTTCATCTCAAATAAATTCAATAGTTTTTCAGAATCCGAGATGTGTATATTCATATTTGAACTTGAGTGATTCAATGATCTCATACATTTTCAATTTTGGGTTCCATTATATTTCACATGGAGTCCTCTTATATTACCAACTATTATTAATCAGTGATCAATTCCTTATCTTACCCGTCTTATATTTCAGAAATTATGTACAGGCGTGATCCAGTTTGCGTACACATGTATCCAGGAGCACGCAGTCTGGTCTAACCATCAGTTTTGGGAGGCCACGTTCTACCAGGATGTCCAGTTACAGATCCGTCAGCTCTATCTTACACAGTATGAGGAACAGATGGGAGGTGACATCAGCAGGGGCAGTTCACGCTGTTCCACACCAAGGGAGGTGAGTCTGCAGATATTCTGTTGGGCTGTTGGAGGAATGTGCATGTGAATGGCTGTTGTTCTATCGCCCTGATTTGCCAAACCCCATGTAGGTAGTTGTGATTAGGGCGGAGTAGTTGCCCAACAATATTGTGAATAATTTTTTGGATGTGGAATATAGACCTGGATATGGAGAAGTCTTGCCTGGCATCTTTGCCACACAAACAGAAAATTCCACAACCAGTCACATACTGTGTGGAACCATCTATCTGATGTTCCTTTGAAGTAAACCCTAAATCCTTTTGAGTCATGTTCACATATTCCTTATTGTAAGCAATAGATCAAGCTCACACAACAAGGTGGTTTCTCTGGGTTGTTCCCCTTTATGTGGTGATTCTTATTCCCCATCTGATATGAGTTAAATTGGCGACAAGCTAACTGTTTACAACACAGGTCAGTTGTGCCCATCAGCCGAAGATGACCTTGCAGATGTGTCTGCATTTGCTGTGGTATCAAGAGACTCCAGAATCGTTGCTCCATAATATATGACTGTTGACTGCATTTGTAACTACCAGTGATGCAGTAATTGTTGAGAGTTTGGGAAAAAGCTGAAGAGCTAAAATCACATCTCTTGAAAACATTTCGAGGAGCATTTTTCTGGGCCAAGAAGACTGATTAAGTTTAGGGAGCGATGGGGAGTGATCACTTGGACTCTTCCGGACTCCAAAGCCCCCACTGGTGATGTGATTTGGAGATATGCAGAGACTAATTTACATTTGATACCTGGACTTGAGGAAATGAGAGCATTGTAATTGTAGTAGGCTTATATGTTACATGTAATCCATTGTGGATATATCAGACAACAAACAACAAAATGATTTACTTTGTTGCATGTGAAATAGGAAATGGTGAAGCTAGACCAGTACATTTGTCTGTTTGAAGGTTCAGTCTAGAATAAAGGATTTGTCTGCGATATAGGGTTCCAGTTTATGGATACAAGGATATCTACAGTATAACACCTAACAGTCCAGTTTATTGACAGCATAGCGTTGTATTTTATGCTTCTGTTCCCTTTGAATGAATTATCTGTTCTGTTGTCCAATGTCTTTTCATGTGAACTTTTTTGTCTTGTAAGGCAATCAAAGTACAATGTCAAAAACTTGTCAGTCGTGTAAGTAAATCTCCATCTTAATCTTTGTGTTCTAAACACAACTTGTGAATTTGGCAGCCCTTTTCTGAATTGTATGATGAACTTGTTTTTGCATCATTTGAAGAATACTTTGAAAATCTGTTTGTGACCACAAATGAAATCATACAATGCCATAGAATATATATATATATATATAGAAATGAAATCATACAATGCCACAGAAATGAAATCATACAATGCCATAGAAATGAAATCATACAATGCCATAGAAATGAAATCATACAATGCCATAGTTGCATAAATTTTGTCTGCCAGGTAGGTTAACGAAATAGGTGTCTTTTGTGGATTGCTAATTTCAGGTAAATCACTTTGATTATAAAAGCAGTATCAATCACAGGAACTGTCTTCTTTACGAATACATGTAACAAATTATTGTTCAATAAGAGCTCACTCCTGCTTCAGTGCTGAATTGCTTTGTTGCTTGTTATTGTAACATATTTTGGAGGAAATGATTTGAGCTTTCTACCTGCAAACTGTTGACAGGGAGAGTGAATGTAATGTGATCTGTCAGTGAGCAAAGCATTTCCCTACTTTTACCCAAATCATGGCCATTGTGCAATAAGCTTATCATCGCTATATGCATACTGTTTGGAATGTGAAATATATCCCCTGTGACCTTAGCTGACTCCAAGTATATTTTCCCCATGCTTGGTCACAGGTTTGTATCTGCATATTGTTCAACCCAATCTTAGATTACAATTGTCTCACCCAAAGACAGTGCATACCCTCTTATAGGGCAATGAATATATACATACATGTATATCTACCATGTTGCAGAGAAGGATTTGTATGTGGCGAAGCGGGGGGGGGTTATTCCCTTTATCCATGTTGTGTAATGTTGTTATTCTGCTTCACATTCAAATACTAGTATAGAAGTTATCAAGTAAAGCAGTCCTGTTATGAGAGAATCATTCTGTTGGTGGGTTAATTGGTGTCTGTTCACTGTGACTTAAATAATATGTTAAGGTCTAATGTTACTCATTTCCTAAAAACAATCTTCCCACATTCTAAGCTTCTGTGCTGTTCATCTTTATGGGTCAAAAACATTTGTACCGGGGTTACTTCAAAGCTTTCTTTCCTTCTATGAGAGATGTCAGTTAGCATGATGATTAAAAAAATTGGCATGGCATTTGACGCAATCTTGCAGATATCTTCTGATGTGTAAGTTTGAGATTAAATTTGGCCAAAAGTATACATTTGTTGACAAAAAGCTCAGATAGTTATTGTAAATCTAAAACCTTTTTTGTAGTTTTATGGGTCAGTATTGATTGAAATCACTATATATCTGGTTTGGTTCTATTTGAAGTATTTGGACTCCTAGTAGCTATTGATATGAATATCACATTTGGTACACTGGTTCTCCTCAGATCACCAAAGTTGAGCCCAATTTATATTCGGATGCGTGACCAGGTGCTGTACTGGCTGGGCTGATCAGTGTCCAGGATAATAGAGACTGAGGGCACTCTTATGTCCTGGCACCTGCAGACACATCGAGATTTGACTGAAAAATTGTTGAAAACAACGTTAACTCCTACTCAATCACTCGAGAAGTGCCCCAAAGTTGAAATGTCAAGCCGAGCAGAATTCAGACGTGAAAATCTACATCACTCATCTGCCCTTGTCTGATGTTAGTTTGTGACGTCGCATCAGACCACCTGGACTGATGATCTACTCTGTTACGTTCAGTCTTCAAATGATAAAAAAGGGAACTTTATTTTCTCGCTTGGTGCTCAGCTGGTCAATCAATGACTGTTTGGCCTTTTGTCAAGATAATGTGACTGGGTCATCAAGATATGGCTGAAAAATTGTTTAAATCAAGGGGAATTAAAAATTCTCACTCACTTAACCCAGTCTCCGGATGGCTGCTCTGATGTGATGTCATAATCAAGGAAGTCTTAGTCCAAGTTCAACTGAGCTTGGGTATCAACTTTTCAGCATCTTTCATCAGACAAACTACTTCAAATGAAACCAAATGAAATATATGGGTCGTTAATTGCTATCATTATTTAATTGAAGGAAACCTTAAAACTTGTATAATTGTGATGTTCATTGGTATGTTTCATTGACTATTTAGAAGTACAAGTAGTAGCTGATTGTATGTGATGTTTGTTGATTATTTACAAGTACAAGTACAAGTAGTAGCTGATTGTGTGTGATGTTTGTTGATTATTTACAAGTACAAGTAGTAGCTGATTGTATGTGTTGTTTGTTGATTATTTACAAGTACAAGTACAAGTAGTAGCTGATTGTATGTGATGTTTGTTGATTATTTACAAGTACAAGTACAAGTAGTAGCTGATTGTATGTGATGTTTGTTGTGCTTAGACATGTTAGATGTTGTTACGTTTGTACAGTGTAAATTTATTTCTTTTCTCTTAATTTCTTATGTTCTCTATTTATACTTTTATAAATTAACTCCAACATGCACATACATCTGATCTTATTGTTTCATTTTATGTACCCCTCATCATGTAGTACTAGTACTGAGGTACTCCAAGTCTCTAACTTAACAGTTTCTAATCTGGTTTATCTATGAACAATGCTGCTGCATCCTCTTCTCTTCCTCATATCTCCATCCACCTTCGTATATGAGATCAGCATCAATCTTCCTCATATCTCCATCCACCTTCGTATATGAGATCTGCATCAATCTTCCTCATATCACCATCCACCTTTGTATATGAGATCTGCATCAATCTTCCTCATATCTCCATCCACCTTCGTATATGAGATCCGCATCAATCTTCCTCATATCTCCATCCACCTTCGTATATGAGATCGGCATCAATCTTCCTCATATCTCCATCCACCTTCGTATATGAGATCTGCATCAATCTTCCTCATATCTCCATCCACCTTTGTATATGAGATCTGCATCAATCTTCCTCATATGCCCATCCACCTTCGTACATGAGATCTGCATCAATCTTCCTCATATCTCCATCCACCTTCGTATATGAGATCGGCATCAATCTTCCTCATATCTCCATCCACCTTCGTATATGAGATCTGCATCAATCTTCCTCATATCTCCATCCACCTTTGTATATGAGATCTGCATCAATCTTCCTCATATCTCCATCCACCTTCGTATATGAGATCTGCATCAATCTTCCTCACATCTCCATCCACCTTCGTATATGAGATCTGCATCAATCTTCCTCATATCTCCATCCACCTTCGTACATGAGATCTGCATCAATCTTCCTCATATCTCCATCCACCTTCGTATATGAGATCTGCATCAATCTTCCTCATATCTCCATCCACCTTCGTATATGAGATCTGCATCAATCTTCCTCATATCTCCATCCACCTTCGTATATGAGATCTGCATCAATCTTCCTCGTATCTCCATCCACCTTTGTATATGAGATCTGCATCAATCTTCCTCATATCTCCATCCACCTTCGCATATGAGATCTGCATCAATCTTCCTCATATCTCCATCCACCTTCGTATATGAGATCTGCATCAATCTTCCTCATATCTCCATCCACCTTTGTATATGAGATCTGCATCAATCTTCCTCATATCTTCATCCACCTTCGTATATGAGATCTGCATCAATCTTTCTCATATCTCCATCCACCTTCGTACATGAGATCTGCATCAATCTTCCTCATATCTCCATCCACCTTCGTACATGAGATCTGGATCAAACTTCATCTGTAATAATCCATCTCATATCAGTGTACTTACATTGAGGTCAACTCATTCAGGTGATCAGTTTTGCCATACCCTATCTACATGTGGGCTGTGGTTAATAACCCATATTATGAACTGTTTGAACACTATTGTCATGTGTCGCTGTCTTCCATGGAGCTTTTCTCAATCATCTGATTATTTAAGTCTCCTGTAGTACATATAGCCTTGAATGTCTGCCTTCGTACATGGAAATCATTGTCGAATGGTTGTTTAGTGTTTTGTTTCTTGTTTATTTGCCTCTTGTGATGCTCTACATGTTGATTTTTCATCCATCCATGACATTGATCTATATAGAGTGATCTTGTATTATCGTTCTTTGATTTAATAATATCAGTATCACCATCTATGTCACATACAAGGTTGTGTGAAATATTCATATCGAAATGTTAAAGGGAGCAGATGCTCAGTATATGGTCAAAGGGACATAATCCATCCCAGTTCACATCACACAAGGAGTGTCTGGATCTAGCTATCAATAATATCACTCTCATTGTATACTCGTCCTCAGTGTTCCATCTGCCTGGATTTAATTTGACATATCACTCATTGCATTGTCATTCATCAATTCTATTCACCTTTTCAGTTTCCTTGCCTTCATGTGTGATCATCCCCAGTTTAATCCCAAGCCTGAGTTTTATTTCCTGTCCCTTGTCACAGTTTCTGTTATGTTTTTGTTTTCTTAATGTGTTGTAGAGTCTTTGGCCCCATCGACTGCAAAAAGTGAAAATTAAGGTATGTTTGTTGGGAGTGCGTGATACAGATAACCTGTCTAACCTAGGGAATCTCTCTTGCAGCAGTGGTCATTCTGTTTATTTCTTGACTCTATAATATGATATCGGCAATTTTGTCAAAATTTTTATTGGGTTCTACAGCAAAGAAATATTCTATAGTAAAGGTTCTACAGCAAAGAAAAATTCAATTATCCAAAAATATAGACATGAGCATTAACCTGTTGAAGAAATAAAAAGAATGACCATATTCATGAAATGCTAATGAAAATTGATCATTGAAATCTACATCAGTTAAATCTGCTAATTTTCAGAGTATGGAGTTAGGAACGAGTTGGGGCAGGGCATCATCGACGAGCAGCTCAGAAATTCAGAGAAGATCCACCAGCTCACCCTACAAACCAAGGGAGATAACTGCCTTGGAAATAGCAGCAGAACAGGTGAGTAAATACTAGATATTGTTTCTATGTAACATGAGACCCACATAACATCATTCAAATAGAAGTTTGAACTTTTTTCTAAAGCATTCATCCTACGATATTTTTCCTCAAGTTCATAATAATCTGTTGATATTGTCATCCTTTAAAATGATGAAAATATGGTGTATCCTACATGGTCATTATTTGAAAACACAAATCTCCAGATATGTGTGGTAGCTTTTGTACAACAGCTGATGTTGATAAATATGTAACTTGAGCGACTCACTCACTCAGTGTTCCCAGTATTTGATATTTAAAATTGAATCTGTAATAAGCTGTTTTCTCTCCCTCAGTTGCGAGTGTGGCCGACATTATCAAAGGAGCAGCAAGATGATATGATCAGTAATGAGGAGTCGACGGTATACAGCCAGGCGATCCACTACGCTAATAGAATGGTCTACCTGAGGGTACCACTAGACGCCAGCAAACACATGAAGACAACTATAGGTTATGACCTAGAGAGTAACAGTAACAGTAATGTGACTGCCAGGTACAAATGGATGAGGGAATACTAATAAACCTTGTCATACTCTATCCATCCTCTACTCTATAATTCTGATTCTACTGAACATGCTGTGGATTTGACTCTTTGTTGTACTTCTCCATGAAATTATATAGGCATTTTTCAGCCACCAGTTGTCTCTATGCATCTGCATCACAAAGGCATTGGTACAATGTAGCTAATAGTTTGTGACATACGGTAATTTCCCTATTAATTCACCTTCCAAATTTAATTCGAAAACGGCCGATTTTTTCCCTGTCGTGATTTTGTCCATCCTAATAAAACGAAAACGGGAGCATTTTCAATATACCCGTGAAACAATAAATTCGAACACTCCCGTTTTCGCCACGGAGTTCGTGCCGCAGAAAGTAAAGTGAATATGTTACTAGAATCTCGTATAGTATCACTGTATGCTATTATTTGTAAACGCAGAGAAACAACAGGGAATGGTACAATATAATCAGGCTGAATTACTATTACTTACAGTCTATAAGGAAAAAAATTGATTCATTTAACTCCGCAGTCCTGTAATTTATCCTAACTTGATCGCGTTTCGCCGCAGTCGGGAAAATATATACGGTAGTCCCCCGCACGTGGTCGAGTGTCTGCACACGGCCCGCTATTGAATCATTCTTCAGTTTCCAGCGTTCGTATATCAAATATCTTTCTTTCAATCAGCATTCCTTTATTTGAATCATCTCTGCATGTGCTCTGTTTGTTCAAATATAGTTACCATAAAGACTTACCTCTTTCCCGTTTAGTTAAATATTTTATTGTTAATGAAAATACTTCTTATGAATACCCACGAACTTTATACCGAAATTCCAGCAATAAAAATTCTTTGGAATTACACCCCGCATTTTTACACTAAGAATCAAAACATCGCTATCGCCATTCCATTACTCTAATTCTAAACAAATTTGAGAAACATTTAAACGGCAATAGGTAAAGTTTCTGATATGAGAAGCTACCAGTAGCTAATTAATATTCAGAATGATATCATACTTCGACCCCATACTTTTAGTAAAATGTTACAGTACCGGTACCGTAATAGATATTCTCATACTTGAAACAAACAAATCGAAACGTGTATTGTCGACTGACACTCGGTTCTCTTGTACAATCCGCCGTCAATTCTACATTCATTTCATTTCATAGGTCCGGGATATTTATTCAAGTCCTGGATGGTGTGTGTAAAATCATGCACAGTGAAGACCAAAAAGTCTATGGCAGTCCGTTTATCTGTCTAAAGCTTCGTGATACAGGCCTACACAAATTTGTCGTTGGTTCATTTTCAGGGTTCACAACAACAACGTTGACATACCAAATGACTCGAACATGGAATACTCTAATATGTGTTACGTGTATAGTTTTATATTTCCAGAATATTCTTTCAATTCCATGTCAGTTAGGTTTCATAATATAGATCATAGCTAATACTGAACAAAAAGGAAGGAATACGTTCAATGTTTTGGCCTACTTTTACGATGTTATTATGGACGCGAATTTACGGACTTCAGCTCAAAAATCTGCACGATCTTGCTGAACTTGTCACTCGATAAATATGCTTGACTTCCTCGAATAAAATTATACGCCTTTATCAGGGTAGAGGAGATTTTCTGAGATCATACACTGCCTTTTATGGAAACTATGATGAGATACATGTATCAAAGTTAATACACGGTAATAAATACGATCACTACGACCACGGCAAAGCGGTCCGCCATTTTGGATCTTCCGTGAAAGTCGGCGCGACATTTAATTCGAACACTCGCGTTTTTCTGGAATTCGCTCAACAAATAATTCGAAAGTAGCCAATTTTTGGAGTGATGAGTTTCATCACTACATCGCGAATTAATAGGGAAATTACCGTACCGTCTTTGTGACATTATATCAGAGGGTTATTTTCTACCCAGTAGCATGGGTGTATATGTACTCTGGAATTATGCAAGTGGGATATAGGGGCAATCTCTGTTTATGGTTTGTGGTACAGTCTAGTGGAGGCTTAAGGGGAGACGCGGCTTCACATATCGGGGCTGATCAATAGAAAAATGGAAAATGAGATTTTGTATTTTTTACGTCCATAATGTGCCCAAATTTCACATAAATAAATTTATTGACTGACAAGATCATTGAAAATAGTTTAATTAATACTTAATTATTCATGTTGTTAAACTTTCTCTGCCATTATTCGCCAAAAACCGATGAAAACGGCAAGTTTTGGTCGTTGACAACAGCCTTTTATCGTTGGTGTTTTTGTTGTTGCCGTACATCGTTGGAAAGCGGAAGTTCCAAGCTGTAACTTGAATTTGGGTTAGATCGGCATTCTCCGCCTCAATCCGGTGTATTCCCAAAAGAAAATACCGTAGAACTCTTACGGAAACATCCATATATGGCAGAAGCTCATTATCATACCATATAACTTCGGGCGACAGCGGAGCTTGCCGAGTGACGTCAATTGGAGTGTCTGGGCATGCGCGCATGGCCACTTCCTTAGCAACGGCTCAGAGCGTAATGTCGGATGTTCGATGGCTTCAAAATCAAATCAAATCAAATCTTTATTTAAAGTCGGTTTTTACAATGATAAAACATTAGCCGAAGGCTACTTATGCCGACTTGAACTGTTTGAAGCGTGAAAGAAACAATAAATCATGCCTATGCACAATTTTTTCATCGTTGGAACGCGCCAAGTTGTCAAGGAAATAGTAGAAACGACTCGAGGCTGTAGAAACCGAATAAAACTACAGTTTTTACGCTCCAGAGTGCCATTCTGAAGGCGTACACCCAACCATTTGGCTAGCAAATGTTTATGGCCCATTTTCTCTAAAATCAGTTTTCCGGCCGAAATCGTTCCTAAGGAAAAATCGTTTGTCGCTATTTATTTATGGATCTTCAAGAAATATTCAGGGACTATTCCTACGATATGGACACACATTATTAAATGGTTTTCAGTGGGAAATTATGTTATGTGGCTGTTACCTGGGAACCTTTTGTGGTAATTTTTTTCAGTGAAAAGTATATCAACTTTGTGTTTGTGTAAATCAATGATTATCACCATAATACCATATAAAAATGTTCTAATAATGTGCATACACGCTCAGTAATGTAAAATATAAATGTTTTGTGCAATAAAAATCAAAAAGCAGGTCAAACGATTTTTCCTCGTGACGTTTATTGAAAATGGCCAGGTGGCGCTGCTGGTGTGGTTCTAGTCAGGTGACCACCCTGAAAATTTGCATACAATCATATTTTATCCATCCCTGCTCCTGTACAAAATTTCATGGTCCTAGGTCTAACAGAACCGGAGCATATGCTATATAGTCAAGTAGCATCTCTCCTTAACTAACCAGTCAGTGAGAAACGACCGTTATTTAAGCACTATTCAATTTTTAATCAATATATAGCAAGTTTTCATTGGCTGTTCTGTTGATCCAGCTCTGCTAACATAATCCACAAGTAAGATGTCATGAACATCCAATACGGGAATGAATTCCAGCTCTTTATGATGGCAATCCATTAGGGGTACAGCTGATATTCGGGTAGTTTCTGTAGCCTGAATACTATCAATTTATTTACATCTCTTACTTGGACAGTTTAACGTTTTATTATTAAATGTTATTCATCCAACTGTTTTATTTGACAGTATTGCGGAGAGTGACAGTGTGGATGCAGAGAGTGGTTTTGATGAGACAGAGAGCTCAGAAGTGGGGGCGACTGTGATCAAGTTTGTGACCCGGTTTGTGGACAAGGTTTGCAATGAGAGTGGAGTTACACAGGACCACATCAAGTCTTTACACCAGATGATTCCTGGTACGTTTGTCAGCTAATACAGAGAGACTCAAACTTGAAAACGCTCGCTCACAAGTTTGGTAATCCAGGGCAATAATATATGCTCCTAATGCTGTGATCTTTTTTTTTTGAAACAGATCAGTTCTATCTTCAAAGAATAAACTAAACTTTATACCAAATTGTCTCCATTCAGTAATAATACTTAGATTCAACTTGTCAAAGTTTATACGTTGGGATTAATAGACAGCTCTCAACAGTTTGATTGTCAAAGACTTACACTGGATTAAGATCATTGTTTTGTATATTACGTATATGTGTATTCAGCCAAATGTTTGCTTGATTTTGAATTCTAAATATTCTTCTATTTCCCAGTTTCTATAATCCCACTCAGATTGTTGACATTGTATCTATTGATAATTCAGATGATATGACATTGTATTTTGTAGGTGTGGTAGCCATGCATATAGAAACTCTAGAAGGGGTCTTCAAAGAAAGTAAAAGATTACCCCCTATACAGAAGGTAAGAGTGACCTATCTTATGACTGAATAAAAAATCAGAATAAGCTAATCTCTTTAGGCATGGTTGAAAATGTGGCGTTCTTGTTTTTTTCTTAAGGACTCGAGGCCCGGGGTAGCGCCTGATACTAGACACCCTCGTGCATTCTGTCTCATTTCATCACAACCACTTCACATACATATATATGTTTTATATGGTTGGAAAGATCACGATTCGGGCGTTCCAAATAAAAGTAAAAATTTAATTCTTACGTTTATTTCACCGGTTTTGTTGCAGTTAGGAAACAGTTATTTCAAAAAAATAATGTCTTTTTTATATCGCTAATTTCACCTATTATTTTACAAGTAACGAGTCCGAGATTTTGCATGGTGATAATAAACCTTTCAAACCAAACAAGGGTGTCTCAGTTTTTTACCCCTCGGCCATTTTGGCCTCGGGGTATTGTCTCTTAGAAAAAGACACACTCGTTCGAACTGTAATGTATATATTATGCTCCATGATCGGATGAAAAATAGAGAAGTTATTAGCAAGTCTGTATGTACCAGCTGTGTAAAAAAATATGTCGGATATAGACCGTAAACAAAAATAATCTACTTTTCAGATGATATTCTGTAATTATTATCCGCTACTTCATGATAATGACACAATATTCTCACACAACATAAAGGGATTATAGACCAAACGTTCTTTAATCACTTTGGAACAATATATTTTGAGAAAGTGTAGAAATCCAGTCACAAAGATGAATCTTTATGCTGGAATATACCCCCGTTGGTCAGTTTTCACGCCTTCCGAAATCCCTCACCGCGGGTGATTGAGTTGACATCGAGCATTCTATAGAAGGCTTACAGAGATGTGATTTGCGGCAATTGGACATTCATGGATTTAATTGCCGACTGAAAAAGGTCTAGCTCTGACAAGGAAAGAGAAGAAAACAGGAACTGGTCAGTCCACAGACCTCAAACGGGAAAAAACTGGCAGCGGCCATTTCCCATTTCCGGTGTGGAGTTAAAAAAACTTTACTATTATCGCGAAAGTATACAATTTACGGGAATAATGTTTGCCTTTTTACCCCTCAGCCTATTAGGCTGCGGGGTCTTGTCGTTGGCATGTACGTCCGGTCGTCCGGTCGTTCGTCCGGTCGTCCGGTCGTCCGGTCGTCAACAATTCTTGTGATCGATCTAGAAACCGAACCGTTGCTTCTAGAGACTTCAAATTTGGTATACAGAATTGTTGGGTGGTCACCCACAAGCCTATTGAATCTGGACCCGATTGGTTGGAAACTTTGGCGGCCATCTTTAATTTATGCGAAACCATCACAGCTTTCTCGTTACCAAGCTTTCTTTAGAACGACTTACCCTAGGCACACCAAACTTGCCGTGCACATCCATATGCTCATGACCCAGAACCCTATTGAATCTGGACCCGATTGGGTGGAAACTTTGGCGGCCATCTTTAATTTATGCGAAACCATGAATCTTGTGTATCTCGGAAACCATTTTGCTGTTCAGTGTGAAACTTTGTAGAGATTATCGATACATCAAGAAACTTTGAAAGAATGACCAAACCAGTTTTCCTGATTAGGTGAAAGCCTTGGTGGCCATCTTTAATTTATGCAGAATCTTTAATGATGTATTTCTTTGATACCATTGAAGTGTTCTATACGAAACTTCTCGTTACCAAGCTTTCTTTAGAATGACTTACCCTAGGCACACCAAACTTGCCGTGCACATCCATATGCTCATTACCCAGAACCCTATTGAATCTGGACCCGATTGGGTGGAAACTTTGGCGGCCATCTTTAATTTATGCGAAACCATGAATCTTGTGTATCTCGGAAACCATTTTGCTGTTCAGTGTGAAACTTTGTAGAGATTATCGATACATCAAGAAACTTTGAAGGAATGACCAAAACAGTTTTCCTGATTAGGTGAAAGCCTTGGCGGCCATCTTTAATTTATGCAGAATCTTTAATGATGTATTTCTTTGATACCATTGAAGTGTTCTATACGAAACTTGGTATACAGCATCGATGTATCAAGAGACTTGACTTGCACTGAATAACCACATCAATTCTTCTGAGAGGCGGGAAGGATGGCCGGCCATTTTTAATTTATGCAAAATCATTAATGATCTCTATCTCTGATACCGTTTAAGTGCTCGATATAAAATTTGGTAAACATCATCGATGCCGCAAGAGACTTATGATGAATGACAGAACTGGTTTCTCTGATTGGGTGGAAATCTTGGTGGCCATCTTTAATTTATGCAAAATCTTTAATGATATATATCTCGGATACCATTTAAGTGTTCTATATGAAACTTGGTATACAGCATCGATGTATCAAGACACTCGCAATGAAGATCAGTTCCTCTGAATGACCGGAAGGATAGGCGGCCATCTTTAATTTATGCAAAATCATTAATGATCTCTCTCTCATACCGTTCAAGTGCTCGATGTAAAATTTGATATACATCATCAGTGCATCAAGAAACTTACGATGAATGACAGAATTGGTTTCTCTGATACCATTTAAGTGCTCGATATAAAATTTGGTAAACATCATCGATGCAGCAAGAGACTTGTGATGAATGACAACTGGTTTCTCTGATTGGGTGAAAATCTTGGTGGCCATCTTTAATTTATGCAAAATCTTTAATGATATATATCTCGGATACCATTTAAGTGTTCTATATGAAACTTGGTATACAGCATCGATGTATCAAGACAGTCGCAATGAAGATCAGTTCCTCTGAATGACCGGAAGGATAGGCGGCCATCTTTAATTTATGCAAAATCATTAATGATCTCTCTCTGATACCGTTCAAGTGCTCGATGTAAAATTTGATATACATCATCAGTGCATCAAGAAACTTACGATGAATGACAGAACTGGTTTCTCTGATTGGGCGGACTTTCTACATCACTAAGGAGCCACTGTTCAGCGACTAATGTTGTCATACTTGGAGACTTCAACAATGACTTTGCTGTCGACTCGGCTGAAACAACCAAGATAAACGACTTCTTCCAAGAGCATGGGCTCTTTCCCTTAATCCACACCCCAACCACAGATCTTAGGACAACCATTGACCAGATTTTCACCAATTTCAAACTCACAGATATACAATTTGGTGTCCATGAAACATATTATTCATATCACAAGGCTTTCTGTTCTGTTCTTCCGCCATATTTTTCGCACGCGCTATGTCAAAATATTTATTATAATCCTTCAATGCATCCAACATCCCACACTGAATTCATCATATTTTAATCTTTTACAAGCCACTGCTAAAGCATCTTCTGCATTCAACCAAATCTTTCAGGCTTTTACATATGCATTTTTCATTCATTGTGTACCAATATACACTGACTAAAACTGTCTGGCTGAGGGGTTGTTGCACCTTTTAGGTGCTGCCTCATGTTTATAATTATATGTACGATGGTGAATATGTAAAGTATTTATTTTGAATGAATACCTCACTTTCTACATTTGCCGCATGTATAATGCGATAATGCAGAATGAAGTAATACTGAATCGGAGGTATATATGACCGAACAGCAGGAGTCGTGTAATAATGTTTATCAAAGTTTCTTTTTGCCTGCATGCGTGTCCTACTAATCTTGTAACGTTTTCTTCCCATGATTGTGTTGGCAAGTAAGATATGTTGATAGAATGTCAAGTGAGATATTATGAAAAACATTACGCAAATTCGCAATATATATATCTGCATATACCACATGTTTTCCGGAAATGGTTGACCACCTGAGCAGTGTGTTTGTATTTTTTTATTTTGTCATGTGGCGCGAAAACACTGAGATCGACCATATAATTTCCTGTTCAATATTTTGTAAACGATGGCGGCTTTGGCATGAATGTAGTAGGAAAACAACTAATTATAATAAATGAGCCCAGTGTGTGAATTGTGTGTATTGCAGTGACAAGTAATTAGCCAAGGTGCGAAGTCACAGCAGGCGATAACACCGACTGTGAGTAATGCGCGCTAATCCCCACAGCACAGAGTTCTTCCACAGACAGTGAATTTTTGAGAGCTAAAATTTCACGTTTGCAAACATTTTTTAAGGAAAATAACAGAAACACTTGATAGGTTTTTTCTTCAACTTTTGAAATATGCAAAGAAAAAAATATCGATAGTTTGAGCCTATTCCCCGGGCCTCGAGTCCTTAAAGCTGTTTCTGTTTACCAGGATATGATTGTTTATTTCATAATGGAAGACTTCATGTGATATAATATGTATGTCTTTTTCATATTTAGCTTGATATGTAGTTCAAGTTTATCAGTGTATTGTTTTATGTGTATATTGCTGTATTGTATGTACATAGTTTTTATTCAGATCTGTAATTGGATGTATGCCTGTTGATCTTTTAAAAAAATAATAATCAAGGTAGAAAGTTTAGAAAATCACTAGTGGAGCATTCACGACAAAATTCTCCGTATTTGTGAGATACGTTAAACTCCTTCTCAGGTAACACTTCAACTTCTCAAGATGATGACATTGTTATGTGTGTATTTTCCAGCCAAAGATCCTCACACCAGCTCTGTTACCCGGAGAGGACTTCATCATGGAGGGGCTGAGGGCATACCTGATCCCCGACGGCAGGGATGAGGGGACAGGGACAAGTATGGGAGGCCCCACCCTCCTACCTGCTGAGGGAGCTGTATTCCTCACCACGTACAGAATTGTCTTCAAAGGCACACCATGTGATCCTTTAGGTAAAGCTGATAATAATCTTACATTGACGTGGGACATTCACAGGGCTTCGTGTTGACAGGATAGTGATGTAACAAAGAGCTTGAAGATGATAGCTTGTTTAGATGATTAGTATTTGAATGTCCATCTTTATACCTTGAAGCCCTAACACACTTCTGAAACTGATGCATGTTACGAGTTACCATTAAAAATAACTGATTCAAAAGATGTCATTGCAAAATGCTGTAGGGCAAAATCAGGTATTAAATTTTTCCTTTTTACCCCTCGGTCATATTTGGCCTTGGAGTACTGTTGTCATCCTTTACATCCATACGTCGGTCTGTTCATCTCTGTTTTCTTGTTGCCACCATATCTTGAGTATGAATATGCATAAGAGCATAGCACACATTTCATGTGGTCATAGAGAATGAATACGTCCAAAATTAATCAAAAACCTGTAAAATCATCAGCTTTACCTTTGATAGTTAAAGTGTACTTTTACAATTGTTGAACAATGCTTGTTTTACATTCTCAGCGTGTGAGCAGATAGTGATCCGGAGTTTTCCCGTGGCCACTCTGACAAAGGAGAAACGACTCAGTGGACAGTATTTACCCTATCTTAACCAGTGGTTACAGGAAGGACTTCAAATGAGAGCAAATATATTCCAGGTAAACTTTGCTTATAGTTGACTGAGGGCTGTTCCAGAAAAGAGTACATGGGATGGTGGGGGGAGGATTTTTCAGTTCTGTGTATATGCATGGGTGGTGGTACATTAGTGAGATAGAATAAATGGTGTATGGGTGGTTGGGGTCAGAAAAAGTAGTCTTTCTCCCCACCCTTGTACCTTTTTCTGGAACAGCTCTAAGTTTTTAACTCTCACTATGGAGTGATGTTAAACTTCTCCAGAAAGATAACATTCAGAGCTTTGATAATACAATGAGGTTTTATAGAAGTTCCGAATCATCACAGAAGTTCTTCCAAAAAGTCAGGTTTTGATTGGTTCATTGGAGCAAAGTGTTTGCGTGACATTAACAATCATAATGATGTTACCTCTGTGACATCAAAATAGGGTGTTACAATGAAAGTGAAGCAATTAAAACTGGAAGTCCTATGATGCTTTGGTGTTTCTGTGTCAGTCCAATATTGAGGTGATAAAATATATTGAACAGAAAGTCAATGAATTTATTTCTCTTATTAAACTGATTCGTCAAATTTATTACCCTGCCTGATCAGAATTTGGCTAAACATTGGAAAAGAGCAATAATATTTTCAGATTATGATGATTTCATGCCAAACAAAAATGACATTGACTTTTATATTATTATATGAACCCATATTTATTTCCGCCGCAGTTAATCAAAGTATGTTTTGATGAAGAGGTTGGGTCAGATAACGTGGAAACATTCAGAAAGCTGGTGAACAAAGTGAGAAATCCACCTTCAGTATTTGCCACATTTGCCTTCTCGGGTCAGTTATTACCACAGCCTACCACTCACCACAAACAGAAGGAGAAGAATGCCAGTTTGAAGTGAGTGCACTTTCACTTTCTTAAATCAAAAGTCATCCAGACTGAACCAGACTAAAGAAGAAATGTTCTACTTGCAGTGCAACTCATGCTCCAACTATACGGGAGAATTGTATCTTAAGTTGTGTTTAAACCTGAATATTTATGCTGATTATCAATTAGAGCTTCTTGCCATTTCAGACAATTTGCCAAGAAGACGATCATAAAAACTGCCAGAAAAGCTGGCATCAAATCGAAACAGTCTGGAAGAAAGAGCAAGTATGTTTTACCCACACCGCCAATGTCACGGAAAAATGGGTCACCTCGTGGGTCAGATAGTGAGTCGGACAGACCACGCAGTGAATTATATGATGAGGATCTCTCCAGTAAGTATGAAATCACAGACCAAAAAAAAACCCCGCCTGTAATTCTGGTTGTGTTTCTTCAGAATTAAACTAGCCCGGTCATATGGTAACACCTCAGGCTTGACTAATTAAAATAAAACACAATAAAAAATAACAAGAAAGGCTGTTTATATTCACTGGTCTTCTCCACTTGAACATATTATCGAGAATTGTTGTAATTGGCTAAAAGAAATTGTCAGTAGGAAATTGTAACACATAAATGTAAAATCTATTATTTTACGAGATCTAACCTTTGTTGATGACGTTGGCTCTTTGTGCCCCTCAGTTATTGATGAGTCAGAGTTGAGTATTAACCTGTTGGCGGACCCCAAGGCTCTGCACAGATTGATGGAGAGACCAGGATACAAAGACTATCAACGTTTAGACTTGGGCTCTCTATCCACCACTGGTAACCGTACTGGAAATGACCCCTTCAGGATCACTGTGGTCAACGCCAACTTCTCAACCTGCAGAAGGTAGGACTGCACACTGGAAATAATGCCATTGTACCCTTCTTGAACTGGAAAAATTTCATGTTAATTTTTTTTTTTTTTTTTTTGGTGCTGTTCCAACGGATTCAAAGGCAGAATTGCCAAACAATAGATAGATAGATAACTATGATGATTGTTGATTCATAATTGCTTCTTGCTCAATGTGAAACTATTTTATGTGTTATAATTTGGCTCATGTAAATGTTGAGCAACATGAGTAATACAACCTTGACACATGTACTGCTAGGAACAGAAAGTATCACTAGGTGTCAAAATCACAGCAAGATAATTGAACCATATTATCTATTTTCCAGTTATCCCGCCCTTGTTGTAGTCCCGCAGTCGGTAACAGATGACAGTATCCGTCGGTTTTCTCGCTGTCATCGGCAATGCAGGTTTGTATTTACTTTATCTGAAATGTGTATCCTAAATACCAGTGATATTTCATTGATTGGTAGGTATTTGTGAACTGAATTGGGGAGTACCAATGCTACAATATTCATTCTTGGTGTAACATTGTAAGTTTCATGTAATAGCTTTTCATTTTCCTGTCATATTTCATAGATTTCTTCATATTTGCCTAGAATTCAACAATTCATTTTGAATATTTGCAGATTCCCTGTGATAACCTGGCGTCACCCGAGGACGAAAGCCCTATTACTAAGAGCCAGTGGCTTTCACAGTCGTGGGCTCATGGGAATGATCAAACACCAGTCTCAAAGTATGAAACTAGGACAACAATAATACAATCCATAGCCTGTAATCTAACATATGCTTTGTTTGAGCATTGATAGCCATTTGTCTATACATTCAAGTCTTTACGAGTAGGAATACCTTGCAATCAGGGCTGATTGTATTCTTCAATAGTAAATCATCTCTGGTGCTAGTGAACCGCAATCTGAGCCCGTACAATCACCCTAGTAACATCTGATATCATATAATGTAGTGATTTGATAACCTCCAAAAATCAGGTAATAATGGCTAGTGTAAATCTCGGCAAGTATGAGAAAACAGTCATTTATCTAAGGCTTATGAATGAACAAAATGTTCTCTTATCCATTGTACTTATTATTTATCTAAATAATTAAAACCTCCTGAAAGTTGTTAAACCTGCAGACTTGTCCATATCTTTATATCCGTCCTGTCTGTTTGAAGGCACGACCAGTGGAGAAGCTACGTCAGGCTCCAGTATAGAACAAGAGAAGTACTTCAAGAGTTTGGTAGCTGCCACACCCATCAGCAGTCGTCTCTTCCACACCTCCTCCTATAGCGATTCTCTGACCAGCCTCGACTCCCTCATGATGGCCGGCACATCAGATACACTGACTATTCCCGAGACACCGGACACCATTCGGCGGACTGCGTTTGGACGAGTGCTCAGTAAAGGCAAAGCTCGAAGTATGACCCTTTCTCCCATCTCTCGTTCTCTCTGACTGACATTTCGGCCTGTTCTCTGACAATGTAACCGTTGTTGTTGCTACATCATTGTTCCACTATTGTTCAGACCTCCTCCATTGTACCTGTATACCACAGCATATACATTGTTTATCGCATGTCCAACAATATTACTTCTCACTGTTGTAATGTGGTACAGTGCATGGTCAGAGATCTCTTGAACTCGAAGATAAAGAGAATAACAGTTTTATCCTTTTTTGAAAGTGAACAATATTGATTTTCATCGTCTGTAATGTTACAGTATACACCTTACGAACTGACTTTAGTCCGTTCAATAGCTAACATAAGCATTGACAAGTAAGACAAGCTTGTGTAGTCCTATTGGGCTTATAGAGTTAATAGTATGTGTTCATGTCACCATGAGCATCAGGCTTGCCATTAAACTCTACCTTCGTCTGCCACTGCTACCAAAGGCTTCAATCTGAAGAAGAGTAAGAGCTTTGCATTTTTATAGACACTTCACAAATTCTTCACCATTCATGGAGTGCTTATTTTTTCACAAATTATTGACACACATTATTATTTGAAATAACCATTTCACAGTCAAATTTTTATGTTTTTAGCATTGCGCTTCGTTTCACCTGGCATGCAATTGGCACCTCTCAAATGTCCACATTTCCATCTGTCTACCTTGCCAGCCACCTTCCCTTTGCTAGATGCTCTAATGATTATGCTCGGTAAACTCCTGAGATTCAAAATTCAATGCCGAACCAGCCTGTGCCATATACCTAACACAGAGTTGTGAAGTTAGAGATTTCTGAAATACTGATAATCAGAATTATAGTGCAGTTCTATCATCTTAGTACTGACAAGTGATTTCGCTGCATAATCATCACAGCTTCTGACACATTGTTTTTAATCGTCGTTTCCCTCCACAAGTTGATTTCTTTCACGTTCCTCCCTTCCTTCCATCCAGCCGATACCGGGGAGCTGGAGTACGAGGTGCCGGCCACGCCAAACACTGCACGACGTAACATGTTCCGACGTGCAGTGGACAGTCTGCGATCCAGCGGTGGCAAAGCTGGCTCATGTACGTGTCCTCTACACAGGCTTAACCTATCTCTATGTTATCCTATTGACTTTGGTGTTCAAACTTCCTTGCTTTCATATTCTGTTTGAGGCAGAAATTGTGGCTACAGAGTGATCTCCCATTTGTGTGTCCTTCTGGTTATATTCCGTTTAGGGGGTTGGGGGAGGGACGAGGTAGGTTGAAGCAGGAATAGGCCTACGATAATGTGTTACAATTGATTTTTGTTTTTTGTTTGTTTTTTTTTCGATGATCCATAATATTTGAACCATATGCAGAACCTCTGAAGCCATAAAACTGCTCCAAGTAGACTTGCTTTAATGTAGTGAATTTGGCCATCTCCAGATATTATGTAAATCATTCTCCAACATATTTGTCAAATCACCCTCTGAAGCTTACAATAAAAGGCATTTTCCCACAAAATGATACTGCCCCTTCCTACACTGTTGCATAATATATGGATGGCCTGTTTTCTAAATGTTATCAATTTGGAGAATAGTGAAGTTTTACCAATGATAATATAGATTAAAGTTGTGGAAAGTCATATTGACGATATATCTCAATAAAATTTGAATTCCAGCATTAAGCAAGTTTTTGGATAATTTTAGTTCACTGCAGGAACATTATTCATGCTTTTTTTCGTGGATGAAAAGAGCTATATTTGTACCCGATTCTTGCAGTAACCTTAACCTTAAGGTCTGATCGCACTCGGCGGAAGCGAAATATACAGTGGTGGCAATATGAAAGTAAATTGGATCCTTTTCTAGAGAATGCATTTGTGCTGTGCAGAATGTTGTAGCTTACTAAGATATCAATTTTTGAACAAAAAAATTAAGTTCAAGCATGATCACTTCAAAAAAATATTTGAGTTCTCCTTCTGTCCGTGTCAGACTTTGATTTGTAATTTTCAGTTATTTCCCTCAACCACAGCTTCTGTTCATGAATTGAGTTTGGAATGACAATTTAGATATGAATTAAAGGACAATTCATACTTCCCCTGTAAACATCAATAAATATTGACTCTAACTTTAATTGATCTCCCAGAGTTAGACAACCATATCATAACACAAGCTTTAAACCTCTAGGCTGTGCTTGTTGGATTTCCGGTACTAACAGCTTTGATTGTTTGGCAGATCCTTTGATTGCCTGGTTTGGGCTTTTATCTAATGTTCTACATTTAATAATACATGTACATTCCAGTGTCATTTTCTAACAAAATGACAATTCCAAAGGTCAAGCCGAGTATATTTTAAGTTCGTCTGTAGAGATAAAGTTGGAACTTACAAACACAAATCGACAGAAAAGTATTTTTGATTAACATGTAATAGTCTCCCCTTTACCTCCCTATGTTTCTATGGTTATGTTTTGGTATCTGGTTGTATGCATGTCTGGTCTTGTTCAAGATCAGTATACCCTTTTGGAAAATCATTAACATTTTGTTGGTTTTCAATATTGATGTTTAATTTTTGTGAACTGTATATTTGATGTTGTGAAATAGTTCGAATACCTTACCTGTTGTATGTTTGAGAATATTGTAGAATTTTTAAAGTTTTAGATCTTGCTTCTCGATTGAACTTTATGAAGGTTATAATAATCAGATTGCTGTAAAAGAATTACATGTAGGCCCATATAGATGTTAATGAGAATATCTTGGGTGGATATATGTTATGTTATTGTAAGCTTGCTCACCAGATAAAAGATATTCATTCACCAACAATAATAATAGTGGATAGAAAAGCAGTTTGTCAGGATGTGTTGAACACTGCCAGAAATTATATTAGCAGAGTTTCTAGCAGAGTGCTGTTTCAATTTATTTTTGTACTTCTACTTTGAGCAAGATAATAACTAGAGAAAATTTCAGATTTCTTCTTTTGCATTTTATTTTCTGCGGTAAGAACTGTTTTAGGTGATGTTATATGAAAATGATCCTCTGTAGATGGAGATGTAATAATTATAGTAGAAGCAAGAATTTCTCCATATCTCTGTTCTAGTCTAATAAGAACACAATGATATAAATGATTCTGGGAGAGAGAACATGATCATTTACCATTACAGCTATAGGACGAATAGGCAGCTTCAAGGAGAAGAGTCGTCTATCCACAGCCAGTCTAGATATCAAACACCACCATGCACACCAGAATGGCAGTATTGACACCAAAGGAGATTTTGTGAATAACTCTATACAGGGTCTCAACAAGTTCTCTCTCTATGTCCTGGGTGAGAAAACACAGATGAAGGTATGCAGACTTTGTTAAGGATATGAGAACCAGGTTTATCTACACAGATCAGTGACTGAATGTGTAAACGACAGCAAAATATCTTTCTTGCAATGTCAAATTTATTCTGAGATCTTAGGTTTGAATACGTGTGTGGAGCTGTCAAAATTGTGCAAAATTGGCCTCATAAAAAAAGAAGTTCCTGGTATTAAAGGTACATGGCTTGGAAAAATGTATTGTGACTGAGTCTAGCTTAACATATCACATGATAAAACCAAATTTCTGAATGGTCCACATAAACAATTGTAATGAGAGAAGGTAGATGGTATTAAAAACTGAGTGTTTCATTATCTTTGATGTACATCAAATATTGTTATTCAATGGTAATCACATTTACTTATTCAGGGTATTAAAGTGGAGTCTTTTCCAAAGTGTGATTTTATCCCGGTGGATTTCTACGATGTGAGGCATGTGAAGGCCAGTTTTAAGAAGTTGATGAGGGCGTGTGTACCCAGTGCTCCCCCAGCTAATGATCAGTCATCAGGATTCTACAAGGCTCTCGAGGAGTCAGAGTGGCTCTTACAGGTCTGTACTAACTTCTGATAACATTTTCAACAAACTGGCCATGAAAACCATATTCACCACTTATACTTAACTTATCCATCAGTGCTTTACAAGTCTCAATTGTAAAAATACGAGCTTCCCACATTTTTATTCTGGATGCCAAGAAACATAACATTTGTTTGATTTCATTGTTGTGTTGGAAGTTGCTCTGTTGATCATTCCCTTTGAAATAATCACACCAGCTAGGATTTGATAATAAATTAATGTAAACTTAGTTTAGATAAATTTAGTCCAATTAAGTGCTGCTTTATCTCATAAAATAATATTGTGCTGATCAAATTAATTAGGAGGGGAAGGTGATGACATAATCCAAAACAGGAGCTTGCTTACTCTAGTTTTTATACGATCACGATATATATTGTGATCATGATTTCCATTTCTCTGTCTGTCTGTCTGTCTGTCTGTTAATTTGTATTTGTTCCTACATATAGGAGATTACCAAATGTACTAGGGTGACTGATCGTAATTCAGTACAAAATGTTGGGGTGATTGAATGTCAATAGGGTTACTGGATTATTTGAGCGTTCACTGGTTGTTAACTGATAAAAAGGACAGATTTTCTTGGAGGACAGCTTCTCAGCTCATTCAATAAACAATGTTAACAGCTTCTCAGCTCATTCAACAAACAATCTTCTTCATTTTTTTCAAACTTTCCTCTCAAAATTAAACATTGGTCTTTCATATTTCCCCCTTTTACCACTTAATGTGATTGTCCTTTCCATGAATCATTTGTATTGAAGCTATTTATGACATATCTTATCTGTCCATAGGTCATTACACTGCAGCTATATATTTCACTGTTGCATCTTTCTATAGCAGTGTGAAATATCCATGTTTACATGTACTTTATTGTGGACCAATTATTGTGTGCTTAGCTCCAGAATGTCCTCCAGCTGGCCGGAGCAACAGTTGACCTCCTGGATGTTCAGGGCTCATCAGTCATGATATGTCTGGAGGATGGCTGGGACATCACCACACAGGTATAAACAATTAATCCTTTCTCCAATTTCTGCCGAGTGTGCTTACCCATACAACCATTCCCAGTAAAATGGGATAGCTTTAAACCTGTTCGCCATCACGATGGGTACATCAGATTTATTTTTTTGCATTCGTTTTAATGAAAACCTATCAAACACTGTATATCGCTGGAAAGCCTAAACCTTGGTGAATTCGATTCTCAAAATTGTTTACAAAGGAAATTCCGCTAAAGTAGATGTTGAACAAAAAAAATCGAAGTGAAAGATGCATTATTCCCCACATACCGTGTGACGGGTGTGTCGGCAGCAAACCACAGAAATGAAAAATATTATAGAAAATCTCATCATAACTGCTATATTTTTGAACTTACACGATTGGTAAAGCGTGGTGAATATTCCCCAGACGATTAAAACTGCCAACAACGTTTGCTCATACTCAAACACAAAGTTTTTATTTCATATTTTTTACGAACCTGGATCCACCGAGTTTGTCAAACATTTTTCATTTTCGTCTAAACAGGTTTTCCCCTCTTGCCAACAAGCCAATCAGTATGTGTAGCTTTGTCCAAGTGACATCTATCGGTCAATTTTTAGGAGACTATCATAGACAGGGGCTGGAAGGATGGAATACATTATTTTAATCCAATCATAGTATCTGTTTTATTTTTGCCATCCGTCCAAGGTCATGCCATATATAGAAAGGAGGAGGTCAAACATTGAAAATGTCTGAGCGAAACCCGAGATAAACACAGTCAAAAGTGGTTGAAAAACAATAATTTGTCCATTGAATTTTGACGTTATTAAGCCAAGGAAGCCGGGGACAGCGCATTCTCTTGCAATAAAACCTAATTTTGTATGCTATTTTATTGATTTTGCTACAAATTTGGAACAATTTACGCTGAAGTGTGCATTGTAGAGATAGGGTTCCTATAATTTCCCACAAATCTCATACACAAACAGAATTTCTAGCATTCCAAAGACAACATGTACAATTTTTAACAGTTCTCAGGGAATTGATCGTCAGCAGGTCACTTTTGTCAGCAGAAATAATGTGAAAGGGTTAACATCACCACACAGGCAACACAGTTAACATCACCACACAGGTAACACAATTAACATCACCACACCGGTAACATAATTAACATCACTGCACAGGTAACACAATTAACATCACCGGACAGGTAACACAATTAACATCACCACACAGGTAACACAATTAACCTCTCCCCACAGGTAACATAATTAACATCATCACACAGGTAACACAATTAACATCACCGAACAGGTAACACAATTAACATCACCACACAGGTAACACAATTAACATCACCACACAGGTTACACAATTAACATCACTCATTTATCCATCCACAATCCGTCCAAGTCAGGTTATCATCTTATTGGTCAATATTTAACTAGCATTTCTGCTCATTGCTGTGCTTAAATTAAATCTATTTTACAGTATACATATTGATTCCATCTTGAATCTAAATCAGAAATTCCACTGTTGGAATGATGCACAAACTTGTATAAATAGACTAAATTCTTTCCACAATAATTGTATTAAATATCGACGTTTCATGTATATACATGTAGCAGCCATTCTAATGTATGTACTGTATAATATATACAGGTTGTGGCTGTGGCTCAGGTGATGATGGACCCATTCTATCGTACCATGGAAGGATTCAGGGTACTCGTGGAGAAGGAGTGGCTCTCCTTTGGACATCGCTTCACACACAGGAGTAACCAGACAGCGGCTAACCAGGCCAGTGGATTCGCTCCCATCTTCTTACAGTTCCTTGATGTCGTACATCAGGTAAATCTGAGAATAAAGAACTTTAAACTGACAACAGAAGAGCAAAAATAGCTTCTGACCTTGATACCATATAATATTATCGAATGCAGGTAACAGCAGAACTACTTTGGGGAAATTATTCCCCTGTAGTAGTCTTACCACTCCCATCCCCCAACAAACCAAAGATAAATATTGAAGGCTGAATAAATAAGATTTGTGTTCTTTATTTGGTTCTAAGGGTTGTGAATTCTATGATTAGAATAGCTCTGAATGCAAATAACAGATAATTGTTCTCCTTCTTTCAGATTCATGTTCAGTTTCCGTGCTCGTTCGAGTTCAACCAGTACTTCCTCAAGTTCATGGCATATCATTACGTGTCCAATCGTTTCCGTACGTTCATGCTGGACAATGAGTTCGAGCGAATGGAAGCAGGCTGGCTATTGGAGGAGAAGAAAGGGCCCAAGTTAGCAACACAGGATGAAGAGGCAGGATTCTCACCTAAACATCAGCCTAACCTGGGCATGTCACTGTGGGATAACATTGAGAAACTTCACCGTAAATCACCCATCTTTCTCAACTTCCACTACAGCATCATGGACCAAGAAGTGGTAAGTGGAAGAACTGTTTGACTCCCCCAGTTGCATTAGATCATTCCAAAGGCTCACCAAACAAGCAATATCATTGTCCAATTTCTGCACAAAGGTATGTAAGCACAATTAATTATTTGTCACAGAATACCGTGAATATTTGTCACTTGGCTTTTCTATTTCTCACATATTAATAACAATTACTACATGTCAAGTAACAGTGTTTTCTTTGAAACATGGTACTATTGATTATATGCTACTATTTCTCACATAATGATGTATTTATCATGTATTGCTATTTGCAGGTGTTGCGACCCTACTCTAATGTGTCAAACCTGAAGATCTGGGAGTACTATCTGACAGAGGATCTCGCTCATGGCCCATCCTATGATGTTGAGGTGGCCACCAAAGAACTCCAGCAGACAGAGGACCCAGAGGGAATGGATAGCTCACCCCACCCAAGGAGGAAAATACTCAATGGCTGTTACAACAACATTAGTGTCCAGCAACCTTCCATTTTCACAGAACTATTCCGTGTAAGCTACCAAAACATATTTGGTTCAATGGAGAAGTGTTTGTCAGAGTAAATAAGGACCATTGAGTCTTTCAAATTGGACGTATACTTTTAATATTAAAATTTGATTATTTTTTGGATAATACCTTCTTGGTACTTGTATACCATGAAAATACTAGTGGTGTATTCTAATTGGTCTCCAAGAAAAGGTATGTAATATCATGCAGACCATCAATTCATAAGCTATTATATTTTCTCATCTTTCAACATGAACTAGAGGATATTTTTACATCCTAGTTTATCAACTTGATATCATCTTGTGAAATGCATACAGGGGTATGTTGTTAAAGTAGAGCTTCTCTTTGTGATATTGCAATATTGACACATTTGTTGATCAGGAAATCAGCCGTCTGGAGAATGAACTGGGTCATCTTCCCCAGAAATGGAAGACCATATTTGAGAAGCTTGAGTCCCCTCATGAGCCCCTGAACCGACAGATCTCACTGACAACCCAGCTTGTCCGCTCCCACGGTCGCTCTATCCATAAACGCTCCACCCTCGAGATTCTGGTTCGTGGGAAGTTGCTGGGGGAGGCAGCTCGAGCATTCAACCAGCCTCACCGCTTTGAGATGTTCACATACACCACACCAGTGTACTGTGACCACTGTTCTCATGTACTCTGGGGTTTGGTGAAGACAGGTAAATAAGGTTTGATGTTGGCAGTCTTCAGTATAGACTGTTGTTGTGGTATAGACCTGTATCCTATATCAGGATGTTTCATATACTAAAGAAAGTGAATATTACATTTGTAACCAAATGAAATGCAGATAGATTTTGAAACCACCTGTAATATGGACGATAACAACAACAGTCGTACTAAGGTTGCCTTGTCAAGCCGAATAGCAAACACTGGCAAATATAGAACATTTTTCACTGCAATTGTAATTGAAGAACTTACAGTAACTTTTTTAGATGATTGGATAACGTACATGTATGTACATGTAAATGTAATGATGTTGAGATGTTTTGGGCTTGTCAAATTTACCCATCAACCTGGCAAAGACATGATTTAATTTCTGTATGATTTAAGCTGCACAATTACACTTCTAACAATGGATACCGTGGGAAAGGGTTATTGATTTAACACTCGATCTCCTGTTAAACATATTGAGGCAATCAGGAAATCTGTTAGTGAAGGTTAATATTTTGTGATGTAGTGATTATTAAATGTAATGGTGCGTGGTATGTGTTTAATCTCGCTGCACTGCTGCTGGTGTGTTCACCTCTTAGCTGCATAATTTTTGAGACCGGTACACTGGTGATGGTTGTAACTTTCAAATCATGCTTTACTAAAATCTGGGTCTTAACCTATTTGGTAAAAAAAAAACCTGTTCTGTTGCCTTCGCTTCACGCTTTTCACCCATTGTTTGACCCGTCATTGGACGTAAGTTTCCGCTGTAGGGATGCAGTGTCAGGACTGTGGGTATAACTGCCATGACAAGTGTATGCCATACGTTCCCAAGAGCTGTACCAAGTTAAAGGCCGTGCCGAGCTCCGCCAGTATCCAGAACCTGTCTAACCTCTCCAAGGGGGGTCTCTCAGACTCCAGCTCTGTCACTGCAGGTAAGGGGAGACTACCTTATTGTTATGATGAAAGTAAAGACTGGTCATATTTCAGATAGATATAAGTTTTATATACATGTCCATTGAATGTGGACGTATTTCGGCAAGTTGAGTTTCCATTGGTCAGAAATTAATATTTTGGCTAAACTTATAGCAAGTAAACGACGATATAGTCTCACCTCAATTAAGTGAAAATAAATTTGACTGAAGGACATTTGCCAAAACATAGAGCAGTAACCCAGTTGAGAAAAGGTTTGAACAATCAGTGATGAATAGAAGCAGAATATGTTTTAAAACTATATGTTAATGATCTTATCTTAGAGACATTACCATAAATCTTATTACGTAGGTTGTGCCACTTCGAACGGTTGAACCGTTACAATAGCATGCAAAACTCCATGATCATATTGTCATTTCCATGATCTGATAGATAATTAATTACCAGCTTTCTCCCTGTTTGTCACATACTCTGATTGATATTATGGCATCCATTGTTTCTTTAAAATTAACCACTATTTGCCTTAACTCAATATTTTCTGAATGAGAGAAGAAATGTAATATTTCAGAATTGTATTTTGCATATTGGGTTTATTGTATAATGCCAACTCTTCATTATGCATATATATGAGTTATAATCCAGTATATTCTATCTTTCTACTAATATGTCCCCCTCCTCTCCCGAGTTTGCTGCCACTGCTTTCCATGTAGTAACCTGGTTGTGTTTCTTATATTTTTAACCCCTTGCTTGCCAGTTGGTAGCGTTGCATCCGGCAGCCAGATTTATGACCACTTTTCCGCAAACGTGAGCGAGCACCGCACCCACGAGGGTTACTTGTACAAGCGTGGAGCGTTACTTAAGGGATGGAAACAGAGATGGTTTGTGCTCGACTCTCACAAACATCAGGTACATGCTCTCAGGCTTCCTTTAGATATCTACCTCCACCCCCTGCCCCACTAGTACTACTGACTGTGTGCTTGTGTGAGGTCATTGACTGTGATGTTATTGGTTTGCAGTTACATTTAGATACATTATAGCACCCGTGAAAGCAGGCCTTAAAATAAGCACATGTTCAATAGCCCCACTCCCCAATCAAATACAATAGGTATGATCTATCATCACTACAGTTTGAATTAAACCATGGTCATAGACCAGTCTATTTCTCTTTATGGGGAGAGTTTGATGAAATATCGTGTGCCTACTTTCAGGCTTGGGAAACAAATGACCTTATATGATAAAGGTACGATGGAATTCCCTTAATCCTAGCACTGTGATCCTATCTGTCCATCCAACTTAGGGATTTTGTGTGTGTGTGGGGTTGGGGAGAAGAGTCACTGACTATCATGTGTTGTGTTAGGAAGGGGACTAACATATATTCAAAATGTTGATATATTCAAGAGTCACATGAGCATGGGTTGTGTTTGAGTTTGGTTGTGTGAACTGTCGCATGGGGAATTCCTTATCATGTATTATGGGTGTTCTTTGGAATCCCTGTATAATACACACTTAACTTCCCTGTCAGTGAGTGGGTGGTTGGTGGGTGTTGTCTGAGCACAGGTTCCTGTTTCTTCAATTCATTTTGCTGAGAAGCAACAGGAATTTGATAACAATGTAAGCACCCTGTCGATGGCTGTGGGCTGTGCTCATTGATTTATAGAGTGGATGGCGGGGTGTTTGGTTTCATGTTGCTTCAATGATTTGCTTTTTCTAAGCAACAGGAACCCAACTTGGCTGGGTGATGTCTTGTTGCTTTGTTGTGATATGACCAAAATATTGTTGAAAGCGACGTTAAAACTTAACTCACTCACTCAACCTGTCAGTGAAAACATTGTGCACAGAGTGGTATGGTACCATAGTGGTGACTACCTCTTCACCGGAATGGTCACACGGATAGTTCGCTCTGGTGCCACTATGGAACCATATCACCCGGTACACAATGTTTTCACTGACTGAGAACTTAACTGTGTGTAGCTCCCTGAATAGTATTAAAACTATATAAAAATATGTTTAAATTTGATTGTATGTGGCAATCTTTGCATTGACTTTGTACATTGGCAACTATTCTCAAGTGCTAATGTTAATTGGTGAACATGTTCTGTATAAATTGGAATGATATGTAAGTATTTGTATGTATGTACTGGTATGTTTTCAGCTGAGGTACTATGATGCGATGGAGGACTCTAACTGTAAGGGTTATATAGATTTAGCTGAGGTGGTGTCTGTCCAGGCCATCAAAAATGTTCAATCAGCTCCCAAAAAGGCAGATGAAAATGCCTTCTTTGAGGTATGTCCATGTGTGTTATACATCAGCTGTCTTTAATTGAAACTGTCTTCATTTGTCAGAATTGCCAATGCTTAAAAATAATACAATCATCCCCAGAGTTTGCCTAGTCTCTCAAATATATTTGCATTCAAATATTCTCGGCCAAATAAGCTTACTGCATACTCTGTTTCTTCAAAAGGAAATGTTTGGAATAGAACTAAAATTGGTTCCTATCAAAATCAGGTATGCTATTTGTTTGTTGTCAGTTTAGTTATACACCCCGTTATGAAGTATAGGGGGGTACTGTATTCATGTTGTCCGCCTGTCCTTCCGTCCGTAATTCCATCCGTCCATCCGAATTCGACGTTAACGCTCTAGAAGCTGAACCGGCCAGGCCTGCAGGTACCTTGAGTTTATTATAGCATGACACATCAGATGAACTTACTTTTCTCGTGGTTATCTCACTAAGTCCTATCAGCTGGGGAAACGCGGGGTGTATCAAAAATACAATGACCAGACATTTCTAGCCAGCTGCAACTCACAGGTCAAAGCGGAACCTCTAGTTATCTTTGTCTCCTCGATGCCTGAAGGAATTGAGAGGTACTAGAGTATCCAGGTCAATTTTGTTTTCCATACATTGACACCTGAAAAAACTGAATGGATTCTTTTCGAATTTGGTAATTGAGTACCTTGCTCCAAGATCTCACTTGATCTTGACCGCCACCTGGGGACCAAAGTTAAGAAAAATTGTTTGTCGACAATAACTTTTGCAACTGATTCTTTCCAAATTGGTATGTGGGTACCTTGACTGAAGATCTGGCTTGGGATTATTTTTCATGCCTATCTGCCTATAGGTGGTGCCACCTGGGGGCTAAGTTAAAATTTCTTTTGCAGACAATAACTTCTGAAAAACTGAATGAATTCTTTCCAAATTTGGTGTCTTGGTATCTTGCCCCAAGATCTTGCTTGGGATTGTTTTTCATGTCGATCAACCTATAGGTGGGTACCACCTGGGCACCAAATCAAAATTTGCTTGCTGAACTCGACGTTAAACCAATTCTCTCTCTCATGTGGGACAAATTTGGTATGTGGGTACCTTGCCACAGTATCTGACTTGGGATTGCTTTCCATACCAAATCACTATTTCAATGTCAGGGAACTTCAACCACTTAGGTAGTCATTCTTTACTACTATGTTCTTGCTATCTGGGTGATGATCTTGTTGGAGTGTTTTTGCACTGATGTTAAGAAGTTGATTCAAATCCTTTAGTGTCTGTCCGTTTGTCTGGGACCTCAAGGAATAATGGAGAGAGAGATTCAGCAATATTTCAGTTATATAGCGTCGACGGTCAAAGAATAATGACTCTAAAACTGACATGACACAAATGTTCGATTTCTTTTGAGAATGAGGGTAGATGTTAAGAATGAGGGTAGATGTCAAGAATGAGGATAGACGTTAAGAATGAGGATAGACGTTAAAAATGAGGGTAGATGTTAATAATGAGAGTAAATGTTAAGAATGAGGATAGACGTTAAGAATGAGGATAGATGTTAAGAATGAGGATAGATGTTAAGAATGAGGGTAGACGTTAAGAATGAGGGTAGATGTTAAGAATGAGGGTAGATGTTAAGAATGAGGATAGATGTTAAGAATGAGGATAGACGTTAAGAATGAGGGTAGACGTTAAGAATGAGGATAGACGTTAAGAATGAGGGTAGGTGTTAAGAATGAGGATAGATGTTAAGAATGAGGATAGACGTTAAGAATGAGGGTAGGTGTTAATAATGAGAGTAAATGTTAAGAATGAGGATAGATGTTAAGAATGAGGATAGATGTTAAGAATGAGGATAGACGTTAAGAATGAGGATAGACGTAATGAGGATAGACGTTAAGAATGAGGATAGACGTTAAGAATGAGGATAGATGTTAAGAATGAGGATAGATGTTAAGAATGAGGATAGACGTTAAGAATGAGGATAGATGTTAAGAATGAGGGTAGATGTTAAGAATGAGGATAGATGTTAAGAATGAGGATAGACGTTAAGAATGAGGATAGATGTTAAGAATGAGGATAGATGTTAAGAATGAGGATAGATGTTAAGAATGAGGATAGATGTTAAGAATGAGGATAGATGTTAAGAATGAGGATAGATGTTAAGAATGAGAATAGATGTTGATAGATGTTAAGAATGAGGATAGATGTTAAGAATGAGAATAGATGTTAAGAATGAGGATAGATGTTAAGAATGAGGATAGATGTTAAGAATGAGGGTAGGTGTTAATAATGAGAGTAAATGTTAAGAATGAGGATAGACGTTAAGAATGAGGATAGACGTTAAGAATGAGGGTAGGTGTTAATAATGAGAGTAAATGTTAAGAATGAGGATAGATGTTAAGAATGAGGATAGATGTTAAGAATGAGGATAGATGTTAAGAATGAGGATAGATGTTAAGAATGAGGGTAGATGTTAAGAATGAGGGTAGGTGTTAATAATGAGAGTAAATGTTAAGAATGAGGATAGACGTTAAGAATGAGGATAGATGTTAAGAATGAGGGTAGGTGTTAATAATGAGAGTAAATGTTAAGAATGAGGGTAGGTGTTAATAATGAGAGTAAATGTTAAGAATGAGGATAGATGTTAAGAATGAGAATAGATGTTAAGAATGAGGATAGACGTTAAGAATGAGGATAGATGTTAAGAATGAGGGTAGGTGTTAATAATGAGAGTAAATGTTAAGAATGAGGGTAGGTGTTAATAATGAGAGTAAATGTTAAGAATGAGGATAGATGTTAAGAATGAGGATAGATGTTAAGAATGAGGGTAGATGTTAAGAATGAGGGTAGGTGTTAATAATGAGAGTAAATGGAGAATGAGGATAGACGTTAAGAATGAGGATAGATGTTAAGAATGAGGGTAGGTGTTAATAATGAGAGTAAATGTTAAGAATGAGGGTAGGTGTTAATAATGAGAGTAAATGTTAAGAATGAGGATAGACGTTAAGAATGAGGATAGATGTTAAGAATGAGGGTAGACGTTAAGAATGAGGATAGACGTTAAGAATGAGGGTAGGTGTTAAAAATGAGGGTAGATGTTAATAATGAGAGTAAATGTTAAAAATGAGGATAGACATTAAGAATGAGGATAGATGTTAAGAATGAGGATAGATGAAATAAAATTTAATCTATTCCATTATTGTATTTCAGATGAAGACCATGAAGAGAGTGTACCATTTCCTGGCCCTGGAAGCCAAAACAGCTCAGGACTGGATTGATAAAATACAGAGTTGTATACAGTAGTCTCCCCTAAATATCAAACTCATCTGCTTCCTGTAGTACTGACCTTTTGGTGGAGAAATCAGTGTGACAGCTGTTGATTGGGCTGGTCCCGTTCAAGAACCAATGTGACAGTTTTTGCTGTGGCCTGTCGAGTTCTGAAACTATGGTGACAGCTGTTGACGTGACCTGTCATGTACCAGAACCATTGTGACAGCTTTCCATTCAGTAAGCATGGGAAGTGATATAACAGCCAAGGACAGCAAAAGATCAGGGCTGTTGGGCGGCGAGATACAATGGGACGGCTGCAATCATGAAATCCAGTCATTGATTGATTCCACTTAGTTTTTTACCGCACTCTCAGTTCCTGTGTCAAGTTTGTCATGTTAGTCAATGACCATATGAGTTTGATTTGAAAGCTTCACAGTGTATTTGTGTGTGGCTGACCATATGCAAGTCCATCTAGAATATATGGTATTGTCATTGTATTCTCAAGGCAGTTGTTGTTGTATGGGACTGTGGGTCTTACTGAATGGCCTGAATTGTCACCTCCTCGAGTTAAACGTCTCCCTCAAGTGTAGTGTTAAATACCAGGACAATGAAACAGTACTGGTACAGACTTTCACAGTTATATCTGTCCAGAACAGCTGTTCATGCATATTTTTAAATAGACAATCTTCGAATCTCATTTTGGATATGCTGATCAAATGGAATTGAAATGTTGGAAAGATCAGATTCCAGATAGATGACATAATATAGTATTTATCTTGCTATGCCCTAGATCTACCTCTCTCTGTGTTCAGATGGGAACTATGTTGGCAGTGGAAATTTAGACCATACTGGAAATGGGAAAAGTGTGGTGTTACCTCCCTTTCCCCACATCCCTTCCGCACAATAAACCCTTCTACTCCTCAACATGGTCACCTTGACAAGATGCTGGTGTACATCTAATTAGCACAAAGAGTGGGTATGTTTCTGTAAGAATGCATTTTGGGGGCCAACCGACAACAAATGCACAGTGCATCCATTTTATAGCCTGTGACTTTGAAATGTTAATTTTGATTGGTAAGAAGCCCTGGACTGGACACCAGGCGCATGTTCTCTGTAACTGTCGCCCATCGACATGTACTTGGAAGGATTGTATATTTATTGCACTTTCGCTCTCCAGGATGTATTAATAATTGTAATTTGAGATGTAAAATAGAATTTTATGTCTCTTGAGAAATTGCCCAAGGGCAGTGTACCAAACGGTGGATGTAAGTATTGTCTAAGCCAGCTTGATAGATTGATTTCTAGATTATCTCAGAGAAGAAGTTCACGTGTATCAAACTGTATTGAAATGACTTTCTCCGACCATGATTGATATGTACAGACATGGCGATGTATTTATACTTTTAGAAAAGTATTGTAAATATAGACTCTGGTGTAATACTGCACTAAGAAATGGGGTGAGTTAACAATACTTAATACCCTTGTGTGTGTATAATAGAGGAGGTTCAGTCACCTTTAAGTACTGTTGGCTTAATTCAGATTTTTAAAGGGGCCTGTGTGGATGATAATGTTTTTTGTAGATTTCTTGCTATTATTGAGGCTGTGCAATAGAATTCACGATTCTTGTTTTTTAAACCATTATTATTATTATGAGAAATTTTCACCTAAAACTGTGCACATGATTATAAATATATACATGTAGATGTTTATTCAAACAAATTTAAAGAGCTGACTGCATAATATTTTTTCTAGAGACAGAATTTTGTTTTCTGATATATTTGTATTTAGTTCCCTTTGCATCATATTGTTGTGTACATCAGCAGCCTTTGGTCCTGTCTGTCTGTATCACAAATTATGGTCCTGCCTGTATCACAAATATGGTCGAGTGGTATAAGGCGCTTCGCTGGTGACCTCAAGCCTCATACCTCTGAACTGGTATGGGTTCGAGCCCAGCTGGTCCATGTGTGAAAGTTTGTCTGTTACTTGCCGATGAGTGAAACAAACTTGAGTGTGACATTTGATTTGATTTGATTTTATTCACCAGTAAATGCATACAGTCATAAAAGAAATGGCGGTCATAAAAGAAACAGTAGTTGTAATATTAGAAAATACACGCCAGACGAGACAAATGGCGGGAATAAAACCCCAAGGGGCTTGTTCTATCCCATAAATAACAAATTGACTAAAGAATAACTTGTGGATGGTGAAAAGAATAATACAAAAGAGAATGCACATATGTATTTATAATGTGAGGTAGATCAGTTTCCAGTAAAATAGTCTTTCAATTTGGATTTAAATAAGGAAATGGAATCAATACATTTCATAGCTGCAGGTAATTTGTTCGACTCTCTAGAGCCTTTGGTTTTGAGAGAATAGAAATTTGAATAATAGAACGGTCTGTACAAGTTAACTTCTTGACCGCGTGTACTGTGACGGTGTATTTCCAGTTGTTTCCAGAAATATGCTTGAAAATTTAATGGTAGTTTACGAGGATGATGGAAAATTTGTGAACCAATAATAGGCATTGAGATTATCTAGTTGCAAAATTTTGTACTTTGTCAATAATGGCAATGTATGATCACGTTTTTGTGACAATGTTACGACTCTCAAAGCACGTTTTGGAGTAAGGATAGGGGTTTTAAATGTGTAGTGTATGTGTTTCCCCACAAGAAATTACAGTACGATAGATACGGAAGTATTAAACTATAAAACAAGATGAGAAGTGTTTAAAGCACTACGTATATGGTTTATAAATTTCGATATTTCGCGATATTTTATTGCATATGTAATGGATGTGCAGAATCCTCCCCCCCCCACAAATATGGTATTGCCTGTGTCACCAAATAACCAGTTTTTGGTTACATCTGCCTGTATTGGGAATTTCACTCGAGAGAAGTTCAGCTGTAGTAAACCCAATGCCATGTAGATGTTCTGAGCTTTAACAACCAGTCAATTAGTGTCTCTTTAAAAACCAATGTCTCCTCTCGCATGGCCAAATTCACCATAGATCAAGGAATTTAGTTAGAGAAAGTGATACCTGGTTTGGTGTAAGGAAAATCACTATCCAGGAAATGACATTTCAAGGACCAGAGATTGTTGATAATGCCAACATTGTCTCTAGTTTGTACAAATAAACAGGCTGCTGTACTACTGTACATACATACATTCTACACACAAATTTGTTTGTACATATTGTTAGAGAGTAACCTAGTAAAGTCGTATTTGTTTAAATTTATATTTTTGTTTCCGATATGTTTAGTTTGCTCATTTATTGTGGCAGGTTCATATTTCATTAGTTTTAGTCATTAGAGTGTCTTACATCACATTCATCTTTAGTCATATTAGTCAATGACCGTTATCTTCACACATCAAGTCATACTCTCTCTTCAGTTTATTGTCTATCTTGACTTGTTGATTCATGGCATGTCCAGGCTTGTTTGCCATCAGGCTTACATGAAAGTGATTATCTTGATCGTGGTTGATTTAAAAACTAATTGTATCATTGGATGTTGTCAAAAAGGAAGTCTTGATTTATCAATTATAATTGATAAATTGTGGACTCTCGATTGGTTCAAATTTGCCAGATTGACAAATCAGAATATGCGAAGCTCCAGGCACCACCAGCACATTATACCATCATACTGCTGTTACCCTGTTGGACAACAATTGGGCGCCTGCTACGTCACCTTGGCTGACATGAATGTTGATAGGTCATAGGCAAGACAACTTGATGTGTGAAGACCACTTTACATCCCATTAGTTTGTTAGTGACATCCTTTTGAGTTAGTGTATTTGAGTGTGTATGATAATTTAAAGTGGACCGCTTTAGGGCTGGGTTATTTCCCTTTCTCTCCTGCCTCTGTGACATAACATTTCGGACAGCTCTTTATTCTAGGCTTTGTGAAGGACTGGTATTTTATCCGGTCATCAATTTGTGAAACACTTATTCTGACTCTGTTCCAAACAGCAGTATTCAGTGTACATGCTAGCGTGTTACACTCCTGTACAGTGCTCTTTAGACTGTTCTCTGACCTGGAGGAGTGCTCACGCACCGTTGTTACGCTCCTGTACACTGATCTTTATAGATAGTGTTCTCGGACAAAATTTGGCAAGTCTGTCCTCAGGATTGACATAGTGTGTACTTGAGCAGTACATGTATCTGCTGACACCTGAGGCTGTATCATCTTACAGTGGCTATAACCATGTATAACCATGTATAAATGGTAAAAGAGTTCAAAGACAGATTATTTTATCACATGGATGCTATTGATTCCTTTCACTTTTTAGTTCAGTTTGGCGATGAAATGAAGTTGCTCCCTCAGCTTCTTGTGGTACATGAGGACTTGTTTCTTCGAGGTGTGCCACTCAACAGATCATCTTTTTTAGTGAAGTATTTTGGTTCGAGACAATTTTATTTTGACCACTGTTTTGTATGTGCCTTTATCTTGTTTCAGTTTAAGTAAAAATGACATTTCGAAGGAATAACTGCTGTTCACTTTTGATGAGCTAATTTTAATAACCTATTATTGAGATGTACAACTGTCAAATAATCTTTCGTGATCTTATAAGGAAGTGTTCATACTTTCCAGCCATCACCTGTCAAAGTGAAGCTTGTATGGAAGGGAACGTGTTACAATGAGTATAAGATGCTGAATGAATGAGGATGCTATATCTAGGCCTACATGTGGTTCATCTTGCAAGAATAAAATAAATACCAGTTGATAAAATGTCTTTGTCTTCATATATCAGACATTATGATCATCTCAGCAGACCCCAGATGAATTTTGATAATTAAAAAATGAAAATCAGGCTCGTGTAAACCACGGATTCCTAAGAGGACGCTCAATTGTTCAAAAAAGAAAAGATTTTTTTATCTGAAGAGAACTATGATGACTATGAAGAATCTAGATTCTAGATAGAACGTCTTATTTTTCCGAGAATGACCAAACTTTTGACATTAAACACACAGCAAGGCAATTACATCAAGTGCCCATCTAGATAGAACGTCTTATTTTTCCGAGAATGACCAAACTTTCTCTTGACATTATTCACACAGCAAGGCAATTACATCAAGTGCCCAGTTTTAGGAGATCTTGTGACTTGATTTGGAAGATTAATGGACTGCAGCTGGCCAAACCACTGCATATTGCATTGTAACTATGAAGATACACTCACTCGAGGGCATATCAGTCATTTAAGAGGAAGTGATGTGAACTTATGAGATTGTTCCATTGGCTAACATGTCCAGTCGAAAAACGGTATCTTGTCTTACATGAACTGTATCCCAACCCGAGGCTCTCTTTGGAACATTTTGACTAAGATTGTTTTCTACTGATACCATTCCACTTGACAGTAGCAGATACCACTCAACCATTATTGTAGATCACTCCAGTGTAGTGGTAAAACTACCACTTCACTAGGACTTGTGGACTTTTCCACTTTTATGGTACCACACAATTATAATGGTATATCACTCCTACTATGCCACGGTACGACAACCATCACTCGACTACATGTATGATAGTATTTTCTTGTCAATCGAAATACCTATTTTGTGTGGCACCATATTAAAAATGTGTATGAACTAAGAGAATGAGTTATCCTTTTTCAATAAAGTCCGCAAGATCTTTACAATTTCCAGTTGTTTTCCAGAGTGCATATCTCTGTTATTCTTTGATTGTGACTGTTCACTGGAAAACCATGAAGATGTAAAACATGAAAGGTTGTGCCAGAGATCTTGCATGCTACATCATATACTGGTACCTTTCCAGTATGAAGGCGTATGAACCCCCTGCGAGTTGATACCATTACCTCTATGTGAAACTACTTCATCTTCCTCTTTAGAACCAAATGAATACTAATTAACTGAAGTAACATGAAAAATATTTATTGACATCAAAGTATCTACATCACAAATATCACAGATTAGAGTGAAATGATATTCTATCAGGACACAGCAAGTACAAAAATAACTGAGCACACAGAAGATGCCATTTATATTTACAACTGCCAAAATAGTTTACTGCAGGTATGGAATGAACAATGCATCTACTTCCATGATTAAACTGTACAAACAAAAGCACTGAGGGTGGAAACAAAACACTGCTTCGACAATTTTTATGGATTGCTGCAAACCAACATGAAAGGATTCAGAATTTATGGTGAATACTAGTACATTTATACACATCACAAAGAGAATAGTCACTTCCATAAAATGGTCACTTTCATATACAGAATGGTCGCTTCCATACGGTATACAGAATGTCGCTTTCATATACAGAATGGTCGCTTCCATATACAGAATGGTCACTTCCATATGCAGAATTGTCGCTTCCATACATAATGGTCACTTCCATATACAAAAAGGTCACTTCTGTGTATAGAATTCATACACGGAATGGTCACTTTCATATGCAGAATGGACACCTCCATATACAGTCGCTTCCATATACTAAATGTAATGATTTGCTGCCTCTATAAAAGAGATAATTTCTCATATCACAGTGGTCAAAATCAATGTGATACACCAGTATGATACAAAAGTTGTATCACACATCCTTTTTTGGATTATGTTTTGCATTTATATGCTAAGATATATTGCGATGTGAGAAAATGAATAATCATACTTGTGAACATTTATCTTAATCTTGCTTATTTTCATATGGGTTTATCAAAACTCATGTGATAAAAATCCAATAATAACTCTTTATTTTTTTCACAGTCCATGGAATAGCAATCACTTCAGCTATATCTGATCAAATTAGACCCACCTGATCAAATGTGTTATGTCCTGCCTATACTAGCATAATAACAAATTAACACTGGCAGACCACAATTTAGTTTTATCAAATTGCTTATTCCAGACACTGTAGGTATATTCAATAACATTTATCTATATACTAGTAGATGCTATCTGAGATAATTCTGTCTTTCCTAAAGAAAATCAATACCCAAAGGAAAGATAATATACATGTATCTTCACATTTCAAGTTAAATACTACACTAAACGTTCCGTCATTTACCTTGACCTGATGAACGGGGTAAATTGTTCAAAACTATAAATGCATGTGATGCCATATAGCCAATCAAGATATGAGAGCTTGCCAACACCGTGGACAGGAGCTGCGGAGCACATAGGCTGCACTCCTATACCAGCCATGTTAAATGTTGGACTGGTGCTATCTAAGATAGGACTTAAAGCATTGCGGTCACAAAAAGTGGGTACAGCCCCCCAGCCTCCCCGATTCTGTGGCCCCTGGTGGAGCAAAGATTTCCTAATATGGCAAGTGGTGGTTGTATTGATTTTCAAACGATAGTCAATGAAATTTGAATTTTAATGAGGTCATACAGTACACTTCTCCTAATATGGACCGCAGGATATTTATAGAGCTGTGACGTCACCAAACCATATTCTGATCAGAAAATGTGTTATGATCAGCCAGGGCAACATGTGCTGTGTTCGACTTGAGTATGTGAAGATCATATACATGTAAATCCAGGAAATCTGAAATTAAAATTGTGACCACATTATCAAAGTCGGCATTGTAAAATGATGCATTGACCATTTTCTGTCTGTGTCCATTCATGTTATTGCACGTGCAAGCGTATAGATTGTGTACTTGTCCAAACACATTCTAGTACTGCATAGCTCAACATTTCAGGGCCGATATGTTGATCCTCAACATCGCAATGGACAAAATATTGACATGGTTGACCCTTTCCACGCCACTTCCCTGTCATGAAACCGTATTGCTTGGTATAGTGCCAGTAAGGTAACCGCTGTTGTACTTGAGATCCTTGGTCTGTTTACTCGTTTGTGTAACCTAACCTGGACAGGTGAGCACAGAGAAGCTCACTAATTGTTATTAGAATGTCACAGTTCTGTACATTCACTTCCAGGTGGCCTGTGTTGAACGTTTCATATCTCTGTTCATACGAACGTTGGTTCCACTCGTGCTCATCTTTCCCTTCATGTCTTGACTGGTCGTATCAGACTGGGCCAGTTCTTCATCATATCTGAATAAACGGTAAACAAATGGGTCAAAATTATACTAAATTGTCTTCCTGTACTGGCAGTTTGGACAGTTCCACATGGATATCCACACTGTAATGAATAGGTGATATTTATTTGATGAGAGAGTTGAATTTAACGTCACATTCAGCAATATTTTAGTACTATGGCAACACTTTTGTCTGTGAACTTCCGCCAATTTTATTTCTTCAAAATATTTTTGCCCATTTGTAGTATTGATCTTCTTGAGAAAAAAATAAACTACACATCAAGACTGAAAAATAAAGAAGCTCATTTCCACAACTTCAGTCTCATCTAGTGCAGTTTCCCACAGTTGTGCCCCTTTACATTAGCTTGTCCGCTTTCCAGATCAAATATTTAAAACCAGATAATTTCATTGACTTGTTTAAATGGGGCGGTCATGTGACATAATGCTTTGTGAAGCTGGACTGAATGAAATGTGGAATTCCCGTCGCTTGGTAAGATTCTACCTAGGAAATTTAACAATGTATCAAATATCCAACGATGAAACACAAAACATATCAAGAAACTTGCACTAAAACGAAGCTGCACATCTGAAAACTCCTTGGCTCTGGGTGCCAGCCATTCATAATGTACTCAATTTGAACTGTACTACTTTGAAGACATCAGGAACACCAAGCAGTCAAGTGACAAATATACAGATTATTGACTTGTTCAGTTTTACTAGACACAGGCACTTTATAAACACATCTAAAATCACAACACCATCATTGGACAACACATCTGTCTGCTCTTTCATATATCTCTCAGTGAAGTCTCAATGATATGACATCAACATCTAAAGAACCTTCATACTCTTGATAGGAGAGAACATCAAACCAGTGTGACAAGGAGCAGGATACGCACTTTGTCTCGATCGCTTCACAGTCTGCATGGGGAGCTATGATAGCACTCCATCTCCAGCTAACCAACTGTTACTACAGACTGTCCTCAGTGGGGATCGAACACCCGATCCTCGTGCCGACAGCCGACCTCTCTAACCCACTCGGCCACCGAATCACTCTACAAGAGACTGTCTTTAAAGTCTATTAATTCTTCGCACATGCGCTTGTTTTACCAAGAAGAACTATGACGTCATCTGGTTTGTGTTTGATAGTCCCTGCTCTTCTCCCCTGCATACCGCTCTTCAGTGCCCGAGGGAGAAATGGGTATGCGGTAAATCCAGGAAGTGAAATGTCACCCGTTTTAGTACTGAATAAGTAACAGTCTGTTATATGTCTCGCTTGACTCCTCTTGGTTTGCTCTCATACCTGTGGCATGGGAGACCTCTCATTCATAGTCTCCATTGCCTCGGGTGGTTCCAAGGATAATATAAGGTGCAGATTTACACCCAACTCCCCAGACACCCCCACATTTCAATGCTGATAATCTGAATTTCCCAACATTATGTCAAGTGATAAGACCATGATGATACATTAAAATACATGTACGACTTGAATCACAATCAGGGGAGGTAATGGTTAAAACTACACAATCAGGGGAGACAACTTGAAAGAAACAGTCAGGGGAGGTAATGGTTTAAACTAATCACAATCATGGAGAGAACTTGAATCACATTAAGGGAGGTAATGGTTAAAACTCTTCAATCACAATCAGCAGAGACAACTTTAATTGAAACAAAGAAAGCATTTATCACAGTTTGGCGAGGTAACTGCATGTTCAAACATTTTCGCTGTAACAGGTGAGAGATATGAGTAGACATTTAGATCTAAAAGACTAAATGCCAAGTGAATCTGGGCAAATAAATGCATAAAGAACTTACAAAACTTCAAATTCCCCAAGACATTCTTTAGTAGGAACTTTGCTCCACCTCACACTGGAATGACAAAAGAAAAAGATTAATTTCCAAAACTTCCTTTAATAACCCACATCAGCATAGATACACCCTGCGCCACCCATACAAATTCTAAGTGTCCCCCTCTTTTTTATTGCAAGTGTCTTCTGTCCTCTTTTCATCTTTGTGAACCCTATCATTGATGCGAGTTGTGGACTATTGGACTCACTCAGGGAGTTCTCCGGGAGGTATGACAATGTTGATCACATCAGAGATGAGTCTGTACTTCATGATCCTGTCACTGGATGTAGTGGCTGTCAGGGAGGGAGAGGCATTCACCTGACAAAGGCATAAATGTAAGAGATAGAGAACTGATCAGTGATATGAGGCTGACAAACATTTGCATGCATATTCCAGGCTGACATATATTGATATATGCAATAATATCTGTGAGAAAGAATAATTTAACCATGAGCGAGAATTAGACACCCATTGACTGTGGAGTTGCTCTTACCATCTGAGCTATGCTGGCCCATAGGTAATTCTCAGGTCTGTCGTCCCAATAATGACCAATCCTCTCTCTCAGGGTTGTAATGTGCACAACTGACTGTGTGACGATTCACGTAAGTTTTCACGTCAAAGAGGCATGTCAAACTTTTCATATGGTGTACAAGAGGGATGTGTCAAACTTTCCACACGGTGTCTCAAAAAGTTTTCCAATGATTTCCTGAATTTTAGGCCACAATGGCCTTTGACCTCTGACCTCGACCTCCATTTTGGTACTCGACACATCCTCCCTCCCCCCCCCCACAAAAAAAAGGCATCCACTTACCAAAAATTGGAACTGTAGATATAACCTGTCCGAGATATAGAGCGGGGGGATGGACAGGCGGACGGACAGATGGAAACCACCATCACATAATACGTTCGCCTTTTGAGCAGGCATATTAAAAGGGATGTGTCAAACTTTCCATATGGTGTCTCCAAGAGGGATGTTTCAACTGCACACAATGTTCATGTACATGTAAGTCCTCTCAGCTCCAAGGTTGTATCAGGACAGTTATAACAAATATGGTTTGAGAAATGGTCTTACCTCTATCAACCAAGGCTTGAGATTATTGTCAATAATAATGTCATACCTATATTAAAAGGAGGGACAAAGAGAAAGCTCCATCAATGACACATAATAATACACTGATGAATAATAGGCAGGATTTATAGATATATCATGTAAGGCATAGATATTGAAGATATTGACATCATCTGTAGCCATTTGCATATAAACAATTTGAGATGCAGCATGAAACTTGTTAATTTATTCTGATATCCATACAGACATACAAAAATAAATCTTATTGTTATATTACCTGACAAATAACAGCTAATTATATTTAATTTTGAAACTATCATACTCATTCAAGTTTGAACTTACCCATAACATTCAAAGCAGTGTCTATCATTGGCAATTACACCCTATCAATGAGAAAGAAAGCATAATTTACTCTACAATTACTCAAACTGACAGAAATCAAATTTTCTCAACATTTGAAGCATTTCGGAAGTTTCATTCCAGTAAACACAAACTCATTTGATAAAGGCAATGAAGGGAGTTGATGGTCATGAGCACAACTGTGACATGAAGGGAGTTGATGGTCATGAGCACAACTGTGACATGAAGGGAGTTGATGGTCATGAGCACAACTGTGACATGAAGGGAGTTGATGGTCATGAGCACAACTGTGACATGAAGGGAGTTGATGGTCATGAGCACAACTGTGACATGAATAAAATGAAGTTATATCAATCTTGTATACTGTGGCATACAAAAACTATAGAAAATGGCTTGACTGTGGTACTTGCTGTTATGTGAAGTTAACTTTCAGACGATGAGTGAGTGAATATGATTTAACACAACTTTCAACAATAAGTGAGTCATATCACAACGTTTGTGTCCTATTTCTTTTCACAACAGGGGTCGTTTTCCTTTCTACACCTGGAAATCTCACAGGTGCTCCAGTTAGTCGCCTCTTATGACAAGCTGTTTGAAGAGCTGAGGCCCTTAATTCTATCCATGACCGGGGGCCCCGTGGGGCTTCCGAGGATTGACCTGGGATGTCATTGTGCACACCGCAGGTCATGTTGAGAATAAGCCTCAGCCCCTCAGAGAGCTTGTCGTAAGGCACCTGTGGGGCTTCTGGTGTGAAAAAATGGAATAGGACCCCACCCGTGTGGTTCCCGGGTGTGAAAAGGAATAGGACCCAACGTTGTGATATGACTGAAATAAAGATGAAAGCGACGTTAAATCATATTCACTCACTCACCCATGACCTGGGGTATGCACAGCGACACCCCAGTTCCATCCCATGACCTAGGGTGTGCACTTCAATGGACAATCCAATACACTACAAACACTCACTGAAACTGCTTTTAAGGAATGTACAATACACCAGTTCATTTCATCGAATAGTTTGTCAGAGACCTGCAAGTGAAAACATTAATGGCTTAATTAATAATAACCTTAATCAACTATGAAAATGATCTTTTCATCAGAATGGATGTACGGTACACTGTACATTTTGCCTCTTCTGATAAGATAACATAATGTTCATACGCTTTTTCATTCTGCCCTGTACAACAGCAAACTACAAAGGCATGAATCTAGATTTGTGGTTATGTTCTGATAAAATGTTTAAATACAAAAAGCTTTGAGAAAGGAAGATGTATCTCCAACAAAATTTCAGCATCAGAGAAATGAAAGAAGTTGTTATCCATAAAATAGCCTTTTGTTCTGTGAGAAGATATTGCTGACCTCCTTGCCTCGGGAACTCTCCAGGAAGAGTCTGAGATTCTCCACAGTCCATTTACCACCATGGACAGCATTGTAGTCATCCTATTGTTGGGACAAAGACAAAACATTGTGTCAATCCTCAAGAAAAAGTCAATTCAATTAAAACAATTGAATGGAAGTGCATTTTTGACCTTCCAATTAAGCTCAAATTATTTCAAACCTTTATCAGAGGTTATCCTGTATTTGTAATATAAATGCGGTTTTCACATATTTGTTGACTACTTTTGGAAGAAATATACAGAATATGAGATGAACAACCCCACTCCCCAACAAGGATACAATGTTTTGTATTTTTTTATATCAGAGTACAGAGCTCTGCAATCTTACCCCATGTTTCTGTATAGAGACATTGGTCAGATGTACAAACATATTATCCAGTTCATTCATGCTGGTGTTATACTTCACTGTACAAAACCTGCAGAAACCGAGGCGGTACCTGGTCAATAATGACAAGAAGATACAGTTAGTATTACATGGGTATGCATGGACAGATTCTGTAATGATCGGTCTTTCTGTTAATACTAAATAACAGCTGTGTACATTCAAGGAGTGAAAATTAATTCAATACCGAAATATTTCAATAGCTGAAAGGTTTGTAGGTCACCATTATAACTTACAGATGACACTGGACAGGTCTGCCGAGGTTCACCATTATAACTTACAGATGACACTGGACAGGTCGCAGGTCACCATTAAAACTTACAGATCGACACTGGAGAGGTCTGACGGTCATTATTATAACTTACAGGTGACACTGGACAGGTCTGTCAGGGTTCACCGTTATAACTTACAGGTGACACTGGACAGGTCTGTCAGGGTTCACCGTTATAACTTACAGGTGACACTGGACAGGTCTGTCAGGGTTCACCATTGTAACTTACAGGTGACACTGGACAGGTCTGTCAGGGTTCACCATTATAACTTACAGATGACACTGGACAGGTCTGTCAGGGTTCACCATTTTAACTTACAGGTTACACTGGACAGGTCTGTCAGGGTTCACCATTATAACTTACAGGCTACACTGGACAGGTCTGTCAGGGTTCACCATTATAACTTACAGGTTACACTGGACAGGTGTGTCAGGGTTCACCATTGTAACTTACAGGTGACACTGGACAGGTCTGTCAGGGTTCACCATCATAACTTACAGGTGACACTGGACAGGTCTGTCAGGGTTCACCATTGTAACTTACAGGTGACACTGGACAGGTCTGTCAGGGTTCACCATCATAACTTACAGGTGACACTGGACAGGTCTGTCAGGGTTCACCGTTATAACTTACAGGTGACACTGGACAGGTCTGTCAGGGTTCACCATTGTAACTTACAGGTGACACTGGACAGGTCCGTCAGGGTTCACCATTATAACTTACAGATGACACTGGAAAGGTCTGAAGGGTTCACCATTGTAACTTACAGGTCCGACGGTCATTATTATAACTTACAGGTGACACTGGACAGGTCTGTCAGGGTTCACCATTATAACTTACAGGTGACACTTGAGATGCCAGAAAGAGGTCACCATTATAACTTACAGGTGACACTTGAGATGTCAGAAAGAGGTCACCATTATAACTTACAGGTGACACTTGAGATGTCAGAAAGAGGTCACCATTATAACTTACAGGTGACACTTGAGATGTCAGAAAGAGGTCACCATTATAACTTACAGGTGACACTCGAGATGTCAGAAAGAGGTCACCATTAAACTTACAGGTGACATTTGAGATGTCAGAAAGAGGTCACCATTATAACTTACAGGTGACATTTGAGATGTCAGAAAGAGGTCACCATTATAACTTACAGGTGACACTCGAGATGTCAGAAAGAGGTCACCATTATGAATTACAGGTGACACTTGAGATGTCAGAAAGAGGTCACCATTATAACTTACAAGTGACACTCGAGATGTCAGAAAGAGGTCACCATTATAATTTACAGGTGACACTTGAGATGTCAGAAAGAGGTCACTATTATAACTTACAGGTGACACTTGAGATGTCAGACAGAGGTCACCATTATAACGTACAGGTGACACTTGAGATGTCAGAAAGAGGTCACCATTATAACTTACAGATGACACTTGAGATGTCAGAAAGAGGTCACCATTATAACTTACAGGTGATACTTGAGATGTCAGAAAGAGGTCACCATTATTATACATTACAGGGTGAGAGTGTGAATATGATTTAACACTTTCAACAATATTTCAGTCATTTCACGACATTTGGGTCCTATTCCTTCTTGCACCCCACAGGTGCCTCAGTTAGTCGCCTCTTATGACAAGTTGTCTGAGGACCGGAGACCCATAATCCCGTAATTAGGGCACGATGACACACCAGGTCAATCCCCGGATGCCCCACAGGGCTATACATTACAGATGACAATTGAGGTCTGAATGAGATCATGATTATTAACTCACAGGAGACACTTGTGAGGTCTGAAGGTCACCACTGTAACCTATAGGTGACACTCAAGATGTCAGAAGGTCACCATTATAAACTTGATGAAACATGAGAGGACAAAAGGTCACCTTTATAACTTACAGATAACATTTGAGAGGTCTGAAGGAGGTCACCAGCACATAGAGTCTGAGGTCAAACTTCTTCCCACCGATCAGAAGAGGGCTGTCAATGTACTTTGATATTACATAGGTGTCTTTGGCAGTGGGTGGAGCAAAGCTGAAACAATATACAAACAATCCTGATCAATAAAATAATACACACATAATCTTGACTGATATAAATAATCTTTATCAATACAAACAAACACCCTCAATCTTGATTGATGCAAACAATCTTCATCAACATGGTCAATACATACAATACCTACACAATCTTGATTGATACAAACAATCTTGATAAATACAAGTACATATTGTCTCAGTGTAGAAAACCTTGTATTGTCATTTCACCTAGGAAACCCATTGCTACTGCATTCAGGCTTTCAACTAGCCATGACTCAGTCTCTTTGAGACTCACTTATGTATTTTGAAATGAGATTTCCTAAAATCTGGAAATTTAACATGGAAGAGATAGGAGTGAGACACCCAGCTCTCAGGAATAGATCACAAAATGTGAAACTGAGACACCCTGTTTTCAAATCCTAGCTAAAAGCCTGACTGCATGGATATATATTGTTTGGCAATGCTGATTGAATTTAAATGAAATTTCAAGTCTCCCTAACAGAATTTTTCTTCGAGAATTAGCAAAATAAATTCTCCGTGAAATAAGATGTTCGGTGTAACAGTTTGGGACGTGATTACTTTGCTAACAGTGGTTGCAGGGTAGCATGATATTGTACATGTAAGCAAGGCTCCGTCTAAGGGCTGAGGTTATTTTTGTTCTATGCGACGTAAGCAGAGGGAACATCATTGGTAGCATTACATGATCTTCACTAGAAGGCTAACATCACTTCCACTTAACTGAACACAAAATGGAATATTCCCATGAAACATGTCAATTTACGAAAAAATTATCAAGGAGAAAATGTAGAGCAGAAAACATGTTCAGCAGAGTTCTCCTTATAAGGAATTAGAGGTGTTATCGATAATCCTTTTTTTCTAGTTTAGATTCATCAGCTCCTAGAATGACAATCCCCGTATTGACCAAGTTGAAAGACATCTTCTCTTCGATAAGTGCATAACACAAATATCAAGCAAATTGTTTCATGCAAGGAAAAAGTAATTTTAATGACCCAATAGGAATACTACTAAGCTCTAATTATATCTATCTACACATATTGTGCTACAATAACACTATACAGTGTCCAAAATCACTCTAGGATTACTAGTCCAATTATATGATGCTACATGTAATTTAAACACAACACCAGCGATACGAATTCTGTCGTTTACAGTATTAAAGCCATATTGCTGCTGCTGGAGTTGATAGATCATAGTCTACTAATCTCTAATAATATATTCGTCCCATGGTAAATGGTAATTCAACATTACAGCTATGTGGTTATCTCTCCTTGTCCACTACCCTGAGCAGGAAAAGTATTGGTGCATGTAATATGTAGATTTATGTAGATCAGGGAAATGCTTGCAATATTCCATGAATATTTTGAAAGTAGAATAGAAAGAAAACATTTCTGAACACAGGGAAATTATTGTGTAAATGATTTGACCACCACTAGATTTTAGAAACTTACCACAAGAAGGCCCATAATACATAATGTTGGAATTAAACCATGATAAAGACGGACAGAAAAGTGAACGGACGGACAGATGAGGAGGACCTGATCAACGAAATATACAAAAGGGACATCTACAGATTACATTCTATGTTGGACAAAAGTTTTGTTGACCTGCCTTCAGTAGTTCTCGAGATATGGAGTCCGGGAGAAAAGAGGACGGGCGGACAGACGCTTCGACAGATGGATGGATGGGGTAACAACAATACCCCTGAGCCCGATCGGGTTGAGGGGTGAAAAATAACTTGGCACCTCCCAATTTTTATTCGAAATTTTCAATCTATACTGAATTTGGAAGATATACACTGAGTATGGAGAAAATGACATGGATTTTATGCATACAAATAGCAATTTATGTAAACATTAATTGCAACTAGAGGTTCCTCTTTGACCCTTGAGTTGCTGCTCTGGTATGAAGCTATGCTGGTTGTTTTTTTAGTTTTAGCAAAACCATACATCTCCCCCAACCTCCCACCTTGCCTTGAGTGGGCATAGTTTTTATGGGAAGGTTCAGAATGAATGTGGCAATAAGTATCCAAAACAAAGCTGCGCATCTTTAGGCCTGTGCGTAACATGTACAAGTAGACGGACATCGATTTCTCCATATATCTTGCCGACAAGGCCTGTATATACATGTTGAAGTAGGCGGATGGATTGACGGACACTGGACAAGGACAGACACACGGACACCCACCAAAAGGGACACACACCAAAAGTTAATCAGACGAGGAGGTCATTCGAATGAAGGTTCCATCCAAGTTTGGTGAAATTCCGTCCAGTAGTTCTGCAGATATCTTGTAGACAAGGCCTGTATATACATGTGCAAGTAGACAGACAGATGGACAGACACCGGACAAGGATGAATGCACGCACCCACGCATGAAAACCTAATCAGATGAGGCCATTCGAATGAAACTTCCATCTAAGTTGGTGAAATTCCATCTGGTACATGTAGCTCTCTAGATATCTTGCAGACAAGGAAAGGAGACGGACTGACAGACAGCACTAATACTACATGTAGATGTCTCCACCGAACATAGTTGGGGGAGACATACTTTTTGCTTTGGAACTGTAGAAAAAATAGCGAAACCGCTCAATCACAGACGGTTAAAAATAATTTAAAATAATTTAAAATCCTGTAGGAGCTCCTGAATTTTATTCAATATTTGGAATCTATACTAAATCGAGAAACGTTAAGCCGAATATGAAGAAAATGACATGAATTTTAGTCTACACTGGGTTACCAAACTTGAAGTGTTTGTACTGCCCTGGTCTAATTTATTATCACTTTAGCCTCCAGTTTTCTGCTTTACTACAACTTCCAAGGTACAGTTTTATTTGCATGCTTATACAATACAGGAATTAGCATACATAAGCGAACTCCATACGTAACATCCACAGACATTAATAGCGGACAGTGTGCAGATTTGCTAGTGACATTATACTGAATGGAGCATATAAGTCCTGAGACAGTGACCATGCCAAAAAGCCTCATTGATACAAAATTGTCAGTTAATACCAAGATCACAGAATTCTTCCAGCTCAATAAATTCCAGCTAATTACAATTTATTGTGTTTGATAATTTCTTGTAATTTAAATCTATGGAGCCCTCAAACAGGTAAGGGGTAACCATCTCTCTATAATGGAGGTCAAACAGGTAAGGGGTAACCATCTCTCTATAATGGAGGTAAAACGGGTTGTTTTTGCCTAATAACTTTTGTTTAGTCCATCATCACACCCCAAAATCTTCAGACGATTTACGTAGCTTATAAATATATTGTTACCTATCATAACAGTAGTTTCTTAGCGAATGTAACCATTGCCAGCTTATTAATGGGAACAAAATATGTTGTATATTTTTATGCAAATTAGATGCAATATATTTTTTCAATGCCATATGGTGCAGATATATATGTCCATTGTCGCCTATGCCAGATTTTTCTTCTTTTACCGCCACTATAGTGAGGCAGATATCCCTGACCTGTTAAGCACTAAAAGATGGATGAACCCTTTCCAAAGTGTAACATGAGGGTGACACTCACAAAAGCCCTCAGCTTCCCCCAAGAAATTGAGAAATATACTGAGAAGGTGCAACATACTATGGCTATACTAATCATCCAGAATTGTCCTTTTTTTTATTTAAATATCATCAATTCTGCATATAACAGCTAAATGCAAGAATATCACAAAATCATATCTAGATTAATACACAAACATGTAGCTTCGCAAAAAGATCGAGCCCTTCAGGGTGGCACATCATTTGAGGTTTCACATCATTGGCAATGCACATCATTTAAAATAACAATACATTTATTAAGAAATATTTCTATATTAGTGATGTTGAGGTTGGATTGAAGGAGAAACTATATTAAATAACTTCCAATAAAGATTACATTTTTTTTTTCGAAAGTAAGCTTACACATCTCATTGCATAGATCTGATAAATACATGAACATGTATAGTTAGGAAGAATAGGTGTGCAATTTGGAGCACGTTCTTGGTGTAACTTTGTGTGATGATATGTGAACAAACAAACCTAATAACAATGCAATTGTTGGAGTAAATCTATCATTTCCAGTATGCAATATGACACCAGCACTGTGGTAAATCCTCACATTTGTATGCAAATAAAAGAATGAACAATGACAACTGTGTTCAATCATACTGTAATGCTCCATAATAATGTGCACTGGTAAAGACTGAGACATCACAAACTGATTCAAACTCAGTTTTAATTAATATAGTAAGGCCTTTTGTTTTTTATTTGTTGGTTCACGGATTTGAGTGATGAAAAAACCAGGTCGACAGGAGGGAAAAAAAAAAAAAAAAAAATGTCACACACACACACAAAATTACACTCATAGTGTAATAACTTCGATACAGCCGAATACAGTTGTAACACTATGGGTGTACATGTATAATAGCATGTAGAAGCCACAGAAAAAAAATATATGCACTTTGTGGTATATGTTCAATGAAAGAACATTGATGTCTTCAAAGTGGTTTGACAAGACTCCTCTGGTTTTGCTGTCTTTTTTCAACATCCTCTCAAAAGAAAACTTTTGATGACCAGAGTTTGTGAAGTTGTATTTAGTACTGACCACAGTTTCTGAACTTGTAAATAATTATTGGTCCAAGGGTCATAATTGGGGGCATCATCGCCGCATGTTGTTGTACATGTATCTGCAAGATATCTGTATTTACTGAGAGTTAAAAAGTACTCAGTACTTTTCCTATTGACTAATTGTACAAAAGTTTCGAACATTTTATTTATAAAAATGGACGTCCTTTCGGTTGTGAAAAATACATACAAGATTCGGCATCAACAACATGCTACCACCCATGGCCCTTAAATCACGAAATATAGGCCCCCTATATTGGGGTTACGAAAAGCGAATGTATGAAGATCGTGACCTTTCATTCGGGAGGGCATCTCTTCTCTTCGCCATATCCATCATAATGGAACAGCTCGCCTGGGTCTGGCGTCCTTGTCAGATAGGATAACTTGAAGGAATTTACTCCGGAATGAGTGCAACACTGACATCGGGGTAGACAGGTCACATTCAGAGACGGCACCATCTTCATGTTTTGACGACTTCACGGAGGAAAGCGTGTCAGCCGACGTAGTACATTTGCAGACGATGTCCCCAACCGTATCGCTGTCGCTCGTTACATTGCTGAAAAGATATAGTCTTGACATCCGCCCCTTTCTTTACGACGACACAGATGTAAAAACTGCCCGCCATCCCGCCATTTTGTGACAGCGCGCCACAACAACTTTGCAGAATTATCTCCCTTGAAAGGTCCAAAATGGATGCGCGATGTCTACAGATACCTCGTGTCTAAAGTTTCACTCTTCGACAGTATATATTTTTGTATACCTCAGCCTTTCCACTGAGTCATCCTGTCGAGAATTGCGATTTTTTTTATCGGAGGATATAAAAATAAGGTCAGTAGCAAATTTGTACGTCGGCGGAAATAAAAAAGGACAAAATCGTGATTTTGTTTTTTTTCCACTTTTCGGAAAAAGTGAGTCGGCGGATCCGTGAACCAACAAATAAAAAACGAAAGGCCTAAGTTAAACGTGTGGACACAGATATGGTTGTGCAAAAGCTTTAGGGTCAACCAGAATTTGATAGCAAAATTTAAGGAAATGGCGTCCTTCATTTAAGGCGACACGAAATTAAAAACTAACAGGGGTTTGGTACTGCGGGATTCCCCCGCCGGTTATTTTGATATTGTACTTCTGAAATAAAATAATGTCCCCAAACTATTAGTAAATACTATAAAGGAATATACTATAGGTGATTTGGTATGTATGCCTGTATATACAATGTACACTGCATCTCATGCCTAATAACAGGTTAGTATCACATATAACAGATATAAAATTAGAAATTGAAATATGAGGGTATGGAGTTGGGCAACGCATTGAATACGTGTAGCATGATGTAAGCTTCAGGAAAATATGAGGATATGGCATAGAGCGAAGCTTAGTTTAGGTGATGGATGGTGGGGCACAGTGCCCCGAGGGTGGGGACATGCTTCCATGGGTAGCGCATGGGTTGAATAAGTGTAGGATCATGTAAGCTGTGGGAAAATATGATGGTATGGGGTCGGGCAATGCTTAGTTTAGAAGATGTAGGGTGGGGCTTAGTGCCCCAGGGGTGGGGACATGCTCCCGGGGTTAGTGGATGGGTTGATTAAGTGTACAGGATGATCTGAGCTCCCAAACTATATGAGGGTATGGGGTCGGGCAAAGCTTACTTTAGGAGATATGGGGTGGGGCTCGGTGCCCCAGGGATGGGGACATGCTCCCCGAGAGTAGTGGATGGGTTCAATAAGTGTAACCAGATGTAAGCATTTGGAATAGATGAGAGTTCGGGGGGTAGTTTTGGAGACATAGGTGAGGCCGAGAAGCTGTGGACAGAAATTTTCTAAGTCCAAAACTTTAACATTTACTTGGTCCTGGGGTCCCGGGGGTGGGGATATGCTCCCCGAGGGTAGTGGATGGGTTCAATATGTGTAGCCCGATGTAAGCATTTGGAATAGATGAGAGTTTGGAGGGTCGGGCTGGCCTTAGTTTAGGAGACATAGATGAGGCCGAGAAGCTGTGGACAGGATTTTCCTACGTCCAAAACTTTAACATTTACTTGGTCCTGGGGTCCCAGAGGTGGGGACATGCTCCCCGAGGGTAGTGAAAGGGTTCAATATGTGTAGCCCGATGTAAGCATCTGAACTATGAGGGTTCAGCGGTCGGGCAGGCCTTAGGATCAAACTTTAACATTTACTCGGTCCTGAGGAAAAAATTTCTAAGTCCAAAACTTTAACATTTACTTGGTCCTGCAGATAGACAGACAGATAGACAGACAGACAGATAGATAGACAGACGGACATCACTGTGGCACCTATATCGAGCTAAAGCTACGGGCTCGATAAAAAGGGTCATAACAAGGGCTGAGTCAAATAATTTTTTGTAGGCTTGTAGAATACAAGTAGATGAATAAGTTTCCAAAATTTGGTAGCTGTATTGAGCACAGTTCTTCAGATATAACTGGTTACATTTAGCATATCCAATATTATTACACCTGAAAAGGGGCATAACTCCATGAAATAAGGGCCGAGACGATGATTTTTTTTGTACGTTTCTAGAATGAAGTTTCCAAAATTTAGCACCTGTACCGAACATGGATCTGCAGATGTAACTTGTACATTCAACTACAGATCACAAAATCGGAGATTATCACATCCGAAAGGGGCATTACTCCATAAAATATGGGCCGAGACAACTAATTTTTTTGTAAGCATCTGGACTACAACTAGATAAGAAAGTTTCCTCATAATTTGGTAGCTGTACCAAATACAGTTAATTCTATATAACTGGTTACATTCAACCATATATCACAAAATCAGAGATAACTGCACCCGAGATGGGCATAACTGTAAAGGGCCAAGGCGAGTAATTATTTGTTGGCTTCTAGAATACAACAATATAAATAAGTTTCCAAAATATAGCAGCTATATCAAACACAGCTCTGAAGATATAGTTGGCTACATTCAAGCAAATAGGACAGAAATAGAAATTAATATATCTGTAAAATATGGGCCGAGGGGAGCCACTTTCGATAGGCGTCTGACTTAGCACTAGATAAAGAAGTGTTCAAAATTTGGTTGTTGTGTCTCGAACGGTTTTGTCTAGAATGCGATAATGGATGGACGGACAGACAAACGGACATACATGACGATGACAATACCCCGAGACCAAAATGACTGAGGGGTAAAAAGCAACAATCTATATTAAAAAACAAAATACCACTTCTAGTTATTTTGGGCATTTTACTTAGAGACCCTTTATATGTTCAAATTAATAAACACAAAACTACAGTTGCATATTTTTACTCATGTAAATGAATAAATCGGAAAGGAATGTTTTGCTGTGCTCACAACATTGAACAGTTTTGTGTAGTGGGTACATTTTAAGCATTACCTGATCATAGGGGCTCTGCAATAAAAAATCTTGTATATCAAACTTACACTGTATGGGTTGTTCTTTTCAAATGAGTTTTCTAGATCTATCTTAAAAATTAACTCATTCAAGACCTTTCAAGAAAATAATGACTTCTACGGTTCCATGGAAAACATTACATTTCAGACAAAGATCAAATCGAATTCCAAATCATGCAGTGTTTGTAGCCAATGCAAGCCTGAAAAAAAGCACTGGTCATTTCTAATAAATTCCCCTGCAAATCAGAATGATACTCCCTCTCCATATACAGATTTCGTGGGTTAAAATGACATGGTATGTTCCATATACTCTCATGGGGGTAATAGGTTTATGTCCTGTACCTTATTTTCAGGCTTGCAATGCTACTTTAGTGTCACATGGTAGTCAAATCTGCCTGATGGAAGCTGTATTCAATAAGATATGATTGAGGACTTACTTGTTAGTTTTGCTGTCCCTGGACCATTTCTTCAGCTGTGATAACTTGTTCACCAGAAATATTCCAATTCCTCTGGCTAAAGAAATAAAACAAGTTTTGTGACAACTGAGTAAGATGGACTCTAAGCGAAGTGAGCACTTAACAAAAGAAAGCGGTGAAGTCAGCCAACCGTTTTTAGGCAATAAAATTCATTCCATCCCATATTTATGAAGATTTCTCCATATTAACCTTATTATAGAAGCCATCTCCCAGTTGGTCAGGCAACCGTGGATCTGTCCACTGCAGCAGATCGAATTACTGGTGGTTGCCATCACCACACTATTCAACACTGAGATCAAGAATGTATCCCAGTCGTATCAGATATGGAGCAAAATCCTGGAAAAACAAGCATTCTGAGATCCCAACATCTCGCTTTGTGGAGTCTCCTGCTGAAGCTGCAGAAGTAGTGAAAACAATTATGTGGAGCAAATTTTCCATGTACAGGGGTACATTTTCCTACGAAGTAGGCTACAGATCGCAAATTGTCCGGTAATGAGTGAGTGAGTCAGTCCATCCGAATCCTTTCGTCGGCAAAATAAGGAGAACCGTTAACATTAGAACCTTGATCTTTGGCATGAACGTGCATTAGGGCATTGTTACCAGCAAGTTCTGATCTGAAATAATTCTGATTAAAATTAGATTTATAATTAACACTTCAGTATATTGTTATAGATACATACCACCCATGTGGCCTTTAACAGTATCATGTTCCTTTTATGACCATGAAGCCTTATCAGTGGATTTAAAAGTCATTAAGGCTTGTCCTTGGAACAAACACAGAGAGAGGCTCTATCCGAGCCTTGTGGTTTTTAACAGTGATTTATATCCAAGCCCACTGAGATAAGGCTGGTTTCTACTCGTGCTGCTTGTCACATCAAATTACAGTGGTCGGTGTCCTGTATAGCAGATACTATAGTATATTATTGCATGCCTGTCAACTACCCTGGAACATTTCCTAGCTTAGACATTAAACAGCCCGCTAAACTTGCCATCAAATGTGATAAGGCTGGGAGTACAAGAATGTGCGGTGTATTTTCTGTGGACTGTGTAGGCTGTACAGTCTGAATGAAGACAGCCTAGCAGAATTAGTTAAAGCTAGGTGGTTTAACGTTTATCAATGAAGAAAATCACCGATCAACCGCCATAGAATATAATGTGAAACAAGAAAACCGGAATAGTACATTCATCAGATTGCCGATGCCCAAAATGTGTTGTCTCATATATCTAGATAACAACGTGATGTAGAGACGCTATTTACTCGTCTTTGTACCGGTTATGCTCAGGAGAATGACATAGAATCATTATTATCTTGTGCATAGAAGGTGTTGGTCTTGAGTTGAATTACCGTAAACTACATAAATGCTACCTTTCTACTATAGTACTATATATAAAAATTTGTTGTATTGTTGGGAAAATAATGTGATTCAAAAAGTTGTTTTGATCCTGGACAAGGGCACTGAAAACCATTAAAGAGATGTAAATGTATTTTCACACGTAAAGCTTGAAATCTACTGAACCTATATTATTCAATCTGTTTCCTTTAATTAAAAAATTGTAAAATTAAATCGGCGAGTGTTATTTATTTTGGAATGAAGGCGCATTAGGAGACTGTTACCAACAAGTTCTGAGCTGACCTACTTTTGATGAAAATTTCTGGTGATTTTTGATGAAAATCACTGGCGATTCTGACTTGGGCGGTGCCCATCTTAATATAGGCAGGATTTCAACTGGGGGTGGGCATTTCCAAGAGTTCAGTTCGCGTTCGAGTCCTAATGCCTACTGTACTTCGTAGGTCCTGTGACGTTAGTCACACTGCCATGTAATTATTTGCCTAACAAAAACCTTATCAATGGAAACGTACAAAGTCTAAACTGTGATAATTTAGATAAAAATTCATATTTTAAATAGCACCTGCACATCCTCGATTCACATCAAACTTGTGTAGTAAGTGTCAAACCCATCCAATGAAAGCTGACAGCTTCAGCAAACTTTCCATGTATGTACATTATCATTGGCAAATTACTAAGATGAAACCCTCAAAATTTGAACATAAATAGCACAGGCACATCCTCTAATCATATGAAATATGTGTAACAAGTTTCATAATCATCCAATGAAACCTGACAAATTCAGACAACATTTCAGTACATTTTTGTGTAACAAAAAACCTCATAATTTGAACACAAATTAATATTTCATCTCATAAATATGAAAAATTTGAAAATCAATTTTCCTATTTCTAAGCTTAAACTTACCTTCACATACCTTATTGCTATCGTGTTCCTACGCGATTGCTCCATTGTAAAACCTTACCACAGAACCAAAAGAAAATAGTCCCTGTAATGCCCAATGCCCATGCGCGAGTACCCAGAACCCTCTCTGTCTGACCACGTCACTTCCTTCTTTCCTATTCAATCGCAGAGTGAATAACCCATCAGCGGGGAGGCTGGGAGGGCCATCACAGTATGTGAAGGTAAGTTTAAGCTTAGAAATAGGAAAATTGATTTTCAAATTTTTCATATTTCTTGCGCTGTAAAACTTACCTTCACATACCTTATTGCTAGAATATCATAGCAGGGGGAGGGAAATAGTGGTCAAAACAGAAAAAGTCTCAAGCATAGGCGAAGGATAAAACAGGAGTCAGCGAGATAATCGAGTGCCATACAGACATGTAGCATGACGATATGGCCATCGATATAATCACCCAGCCCTAAATATATACAATAAGCGGGCCTAGTGAATAGCTGACAAGCACTAGACCGAAACCTCCCGCCCCCCCCCCCGTCTTTTTTGAAAATTTGGGGAGAGCAGACACTTACCAGATTTTTTGTTTTTTTTAAAAAGGTAAAATCACTAGGAGGTCTAGTGCGAGGATGACGGGTCCGCAACAGACTGGGCAGCCACCAGGGGTCCCAGTGAGTAAATGTCCCGTCGTTGGAGCGTCAAATCACGGACGTAGTGTGAGACGAAAGTAACATTACTCCTCCAGTAGCAGGCCCTCATAATGTCGGACACGGATCTATTGGTCCATAGAGGCCAGGATGCCGCCATGGCCCTGACCTCATGGGCGGAGACCTTGGATAAGGAAATTACCTCAGGTGGTACGTCCGTGTACGCCAAACGAATGGTCTTGGCAAGCCAGGCAGATATAGTATTTTTATATATCTCCTGCTTTGAAGAGGGCCCAAAAGGGATGAATAGACGCACCCGCCCGGCTCTCATATGCTCCACACGTGCCAGGTAGCAGGAGAGAGCCCTGACGGGGCACAGGACTCTGTCGTCGTCAACAGCTGCGGACAGGATGTTGGACAGAGCCGGGATGACGAACTCTCTAGGAAGATTGTCGTAGAGTGACTGATTCTTAGCAACAAAGTCCGGGAGAGTAGATAACGCCACCCAGGTCCACTTAGTCTTAGGGTTGTATCTCAAAGATCTGAAGTCCAAGGCATGGATTTCTGATACGCGGGCAGCAGATGCAAAGGCGATCAGAAAGACGGTCTTGTAGGAGAGAAACTTCATCTCACAGGTGCCGATAGGTTCGAAGGGAGGCTCAGAAAGCCGTCTAAGAACCAGAGCCAAATCCCATTTAGGAAGCTGCGGCGTCGGAGTAGGCCTTTCCACCCGAAAGGAACGAAGAAGGGCAGAAAGGTTGACGTCGAGTGATGGGTTGACACCTGTGGTCAATTGAAGTACCCTGGAGATAGCGGACCGATAGCCGTCGACCGTGGCCGGAACAAGCTGCCTGTCATGAAACAGATGCAAAAAGAAGTCTGCTACCTGGTGAACAGAGGCAGAGGTTGGATCAATCCCACGTCCAAAACACCAGGTAGCGAAGGACTTCCACTTGTTCTGGTACACCGCAGTCGTTGATGCTCTGGTGGACCGGACCATCCTTTCGGACGCTTCGACAGAAAATCCAGCCTCAACGAGCTGATGCTGGAGCACTTGAACGCGGTCAGTTGAAATAGACCGGGATTCGAGTGGTACAGGCTGGATCTCGGCTGACGAAGCAGGTTCCACCAAAGCGGCAGCCGACGAGGCACGTCTATGAGAAGATCCATCAGGTCTGCAAACCAAGGGCGAGTGGGCCACCATGGAGCCACAAGGTAGACCACGCACGGCTGTGCTCGGATCTTCCGGAGGACTTGCGACAAGATTGCTGGCGGCGGGTAGGCGTACGCAATCATGCCGGACCAGTCCAAAGACAGGGCGTCGACTGCCAGGGCTGCTGGATCCGGAACGGGAGACACATAGGCCGGCAGTAGATGGTTCCAACGGGTGGCGAACAGATCTACATTCGGCGTCTCCCATATCCGAGACATCTGGGCTAGGATGTCTTCGTGGAGCTGCCATTCGGTCGATATTATCTGATTCGGTCTGGACAATGCGTCGGCCAGGACGTTCAGATGACCGGGAATGTGGCGAGCTCGCACAGAAATTTCGTTGTCCCAACATAGGTTGAAGAATTTCTGTGCTTGATCCAGCAGTAGGCCAGGACTGTCGTGTTGTCCGTCGCTACTAACAAGCGTTGGTTCGTGAGGTCTGGAAGAAATCTCTGTATGGCCAGGGTTAAGGCCTGGAACTCCAATACATTGATATGCATCTTCCTCTGGCTGTCGTTCCACAAGCCGGACATTGACCATGAACCCAAATGTGCTCCCCATCCTTCCATCGATGCGTCCGTAAACAGTTGACGGGACAGCTGAAAGGGTAGGAAGGTGACACCTATCATCACGTTCTCCGGCTGCAGCCACCAGCGTAGGAGACGTTTGACATCCTCTGTCACAGGGACAGTAGGGTTCAGGTGCCGTTTCGGCCAATAGTTGTTGAGGTGCATCATCAACGGCCGAAGCTGCAACCGACCTCGAGGTGTTACATCCTGAGTTGATGTTAACAGGCTGATAATTGCAGCGAACTGGAGAGCACGTCTGTGCGATGCTGACAGAAACGTCGGCACCGACGTCAGAATTTTCTTCCAGCGGTCTTCTGGAGGTTTCGCTAACGCTGAAAGGGTGTCGTAGGAAACTCCGAGAAAGACTCGAGACTGGGATGGTGTCAACTCCGATTTGCCCTCGTGAGGAAGATAGCCCAGAGCAACAAGGACCTCCCAAACGAAATTGGTGTCCTTGCGGAGTTCCTCCCTGCACTGATTCCGTAGTAGGGAATCGTCGAGGTAGAAGTGGTACTTGAGACCTCTGGTGTGCAGGAATGACGCCACCGGGTTGAAAATTCTGGTGAAGACCCAAGGGGACGTGGATAGTCCGAAAGGGAGCACACGTAACTGGAACTTCCGGTTGCCAACCAGGAAGCGCAGATACTTGTGATGAGCCCTGTAGATCGGAACATGCAGATATGCATCTTGGAGGTCGAGAGACGTCATCCAGTCCCCTTGTAACAGAGCCGAACGAATAGACCGGAACGACTCCATCCGGAAATGAGGAGGCAGGGCCAAGAAGTCCTTGTTCAACCAACGCAGGTTTATGACCATACGCATTTCGGTGGTGTTCTTCTTGGGGACCAGCTAGGAACACCGGAGAATAAAAGCCCGGAGACATATCGTTTGGCGGAAGTTCTATAGCAGCACCCCTCTCTACCAACTTGTCCACGGACCTCTGAATCTCCATCAGGTGCTCCCGACACACAGGAATTTGAGACGCCTTGGGTGACACAGTCAACGGGGGAGTCGTGGTGAACTCCAGTCGATACCCATGACGTAGGGTGTTCAACACCCACGAATCCGCCTGGATTGCCTCCCAATTCTGCCAAAAACTTACAAGTCTCCCGCCTACCGGAAGCGCCGGATTTGGTGGAATTGGGAACAGCGGCAACGTGCGGTCTCGCCATGCAGAATGCACATCTGCATGGCCCGTGCCCTCATTTCTTGGGAACCTTACACGTTTAGAGTGGCCGCTCCCCCCTACCTTCGAGCCTCCGCCAGATTTCGAAGAGGAGGGCGCATCCTTCTTGGCACCAGCACCGGAAGAAGAACTTGAAGACGAAGCTTTCTTCGGGGCCGAGGAATACAACGTCGAGGCCTCTGGGGCCGATCGCTTCCTCTGTTGAGGTGCAAAATAGGAATGCGTGGTCCTGGCAGCAGACATTTCATTCTGCAGCTCTGGTAGTACACCGGCAAACAGAAGTCCCGAGGCGGGGGACTGCTCCCTTAAGGACGATCTCACACTGGACGGAGTATACGTAGGCAGGGCCGTGAACAGTGCGAGATGCCTTAAGTGTACGAACATAGCGGACATGAAGACTGAAGATGCCATGAAGTCCGCGTCCGCACGTGCAGCTGCCGTCAGGAAGTCCTTCATCAGGTTGACGTCATCAACAGGAACAGACACGAAACCGGAAGCTGACATCTGAGGTATGCGATTAAGGATCGTACGAATGGCATATAGGAACCAATCCAGATGGGAAGTAATCGCCACCTCCTGTCTAGAAGTGTCCTCCAGTAGACAACTCTGACGAATAGAAAGAGGAATGTCTTTCTTGGGCGGAGTAACTCCAAGAAATTGATCGAGTTCTGGTTCCTGGACTGCAGCTCGATCATGCCAGGGTGAACCGTGTACTGAATACGACCGGAAAACGGGTCGCTCCAGCGGGAAGACACCATTAGATCTCTTAAATAGAGATCTAGATTCCTGTTGTCGTTGCCTCTCATCTTGAGTCTTAGGAAGAGAGAAGGCATCCCGCATGCGTTCAGCACATTCGAAAACGGCTCTAGAAGGCGGAAGTGATGTGCGATGAGATGGCTCTTGTCTGAGATCTGACATCGCAGTGACCCTTCTGGATTCCACAACTGGCGGAGGAGTCATATCCGGAAACAACTCGTAAAGGCGTGCCAGTATATCCGAATAACTGGACGCGGCGAGATCCAGATCAGCATCAAACAAGGAAGTCCGTTCTTCCACTTCCGGCTCAGCATTATTCACTGTCACAGGATCCACAGAGGTAAACCTGGGCACAAACGAAGGAGGTGTAGGTCTACTACCCTGCGAGAGATCAAGTGGTAGCTGAAGGTGGGAATCGGAAGTCGGCCTCCTTGATGATACGGGGCGAGGTTGATAGCCAGCCCACCCAGGCACCGGAAGTGGTGTAGGTGGTGGTGGAGGAGGCATCAACATGTCACGCTGTAGGGCTGCAAAATCAGCAGACAATCTATTGAACCTATCGAAAAGGTTGGCAGGAATAGATGTTGCTGGAGGGCACTGCCTATCAGAAGGAGGAAGTAAGGCGGAACCGGAAGCAGCCGCATACTGTGACATCACAGGCCTAGCTGGGTATCTAGGCAGACGTGGATGAGCAACCCTCACTTGCCGTCTCGGTATAGGCGCATGATATGGCATAGCATATCTAACAGGCCTAGGAGAAGGAGAACGGAAGTAAGCACCCGATGTACCGGAAGTCGGTCGTGTAGGAATACGTGCAGTAGGATACACTCGACGGGGTACATCAAAAGGTCGGGCTACAGAAGCCACAGAAGGATACGATGTAGGCATATATACTGCACTACGTACAGGAAGTGGAGAATACGGAGGTGCAGTATAGGGAAGAGCCGGACTGCTATACACCGATGACGTAACCGGAAGTCTGTACATAGATGACGTAACTCTAGTATCATACATCGATGACAGACCCGGAACACCATAAACCGATGCATTAACAGGAACATCGTACGCAGAGGCAGTCCTATAGTAGGATGTAGTAGCCGACGTCGGAGCATGCGCAGAAAAAGTGGCGGAAGTTCCGATGTGAGACGATGATACCGGAGGGTAAGACGATACCAGAAGGTATGAAGTCAGTGGTTGCATATAAGCATCCGATATAATCGGAGCTACCGTAGGCCGGAAGTCATAACTGGATACAGGCATACGTTGACGATGTTCCGGTTGAGTAAGCTGGGGAGGTGTCGACAACGGCTGTTGTAAAGGCGCCCTGGATAGTCTCGGTACATTCAAGAGGGAATGGCGAGACTGAGCAAAATCGGAAACGGGTGTAACAATCACCGTAGACTGCACAGGACGAGGTGATATTACAGTCGCTGGAACAGCTGGCATCTCCGTAATTAATGTAGACGTAGATGAGCTGAGCCGAGATGACGAAAGATTCTCCGGAAGTGACGGGTCCTTGACTAGGGTAGAAGTCACACTCTCCGGATTCACTATTCTGAACAGGGGACCTTCGGTCGGAAGTGACGTCACAGATGTAGGATCAAAGGTAGCCGTCAAGGTCAAGGGCGTCCCATGCAATAGCTTACCTGCGGGACGGCCGCCATCTTTGTTCCCCACCTTGGTCCCTAGATAAACAGAATCAGTGCAAGGAGGAGGAGAAATACTTACGACATTCGGCAATTTATTAGATGGAGTTACATCCATATCATGCGTTACGGACATATCAAGAGAGGCAGACTCGTCCGGCTCTTTCACAGAAGAGCGAGACGGAGAGGCGACCAAGCTCTCGGCCCTATCAAAGCCGGGCGGGGGCAAAATTTCACCGGCATATGAACCGACAAGATATTGTTGGAATACGTTGTCGGGCCAAAGCTCACATTCCGCACATTTAGCAAATTGATCGCACCAAACACCTCTACACGGCGGACAAGCTGAATGCGGATCCGTCGTGGGTTTCGATCGTCCACAAACAACACAGAAGACGGACGCCATCTTTATTATGATTCGACACGTATACTTCCTGACGTTTTTGAAGTCCAGGTAGGAATCTTGAATCCAGGAATATGGTAATATTCCTCTCTCTTCTCAAGGTAATATCCCAGGAAATCTCCGTAGGTAATCCAAGGTAATGAGTAAGGAATTTCGTGGTATTCCAGATGTAGATCTTGAAACTTTTACTAGAGCACTTAGAAACTACGTCTGACCGCTATGATTGTAGAGGAAAGAAGGAAGTGACGTGGTCAGACAGAGAGGGTTCTGGGTACTCGCGCATGGGCATTGGGCATTACAGGGACTATTTTCCAGGGTTCGTACACCTTAGGATGTCTGAAATTCCATGACTTTTCCATGACTTTCCATGACCAACTTCCGGAAATTCCATGACCTTTTCGGGCACACTTTCCCAGAAATGTGAAGATTTTTTACACTGAAATTCTTCATTGGTGGTGGATATCCTGCGAAGTCAATGCCATTATTTGTCTGCATGCCCTAATTTTAATATGCAAATGCCATACATAATTGAATCAAAAATGTCCCACAATAACAAACAACGGTGATGAAACTCGCAACTTTAAAAATTGGCTACTTTCAAATTATTTGTCACGCTAATTCCAGAAAAACGCTTGTGTTCGAATTATATGTGACGCTTATTTTCATGGAAGATCCAAAATGGCGGACCGCTTCACCCTGATCACTGTGATCTATTGATAACCGTGTATTATGTTTGATATCTCTATCATAGTTCATTTAAAAGACTCGGGGCCATCCTTAAAAATATGTCAGTTGCGCGTAACCCGCCCTCTTCATCGACAAGCTACCAACCCCAAAGTTTTTATCAGCCATCTGTCGCGTAAATGTTTTTCTTTTTCTTCAACTTCAAACAGTCCCTGTGTAGTTGTTGATGTTATTATAATTAAATTGCGTAGGTCGTGAATTTGTCCGCCAGAGTTGCAAGTTTCAAGAATGAAATACAAAGAAAATAGAGTCTACGAAACGAAAGAAAAATCTGCCTTCACGTTGTTGTTGTTGAAAAGCGATATGCATGTTTAAAACTTTTGTGCCTTACTTCCCTATTTTGAAAGTGAACTCTTCCAATTCAATTCGTCGGGAAGCCTTGTGGGGTTACAACACCGGGTCAGTGGAAGTTTCCATTACCGCAATAGGGACGATAGCCCGACAGTATTGCGACACGTGCCTGCAGTCAGTCGACCATATTTCCGGGCTAAATCTGTACCGTGGTGCCGACGTTTGGTTCATTATCCATCAAACACGAAGTAAAGATGAAATGTCCAGGGATGTAAAGGATTGAAAATACATACAAACTAAACGTCTAAATTTCGCATGTACAAGCCAAGTCCTGCAATGATGATCGGGTTGTATAGTACATTGACTTGTCTACAACGTCACTCGTTATGTGTCAGTCACCCAGCGATGAGATCAGGGTGCATATTTTATGTTCGTCCGCTTCATAAAGTTGATTCCTCGTTGATTATAAACTGGATTAACATGTTGTTGGAAACACTGACGTCTGTCATTTTATTACATGGAAATGTCTCTCTGGATTGGTGAGTGAATAAAACACCAGCATCAATGTCTGTTGACATCTCCCCATAGCACAAATGAAATACTCAACTACTCCCTTTTTGCAGTCAAAATGTATGAGACACATCATACAGATCTAAAGAAATCAAATAATGGCTCCCGCCACATAGGAGTTGTGCATAAACTAACTATTACGCCGAAGCCCTGACAGGGACAAGCAGAGGGAAACATTTATATCTTTGTCCTTCCAAATCATCTGTTTATTGAAGAAAATGAGACATCGAAAATATCGCCAACCACCCGTCGTACAGCTCATTCTCTAGCCAGATATCGTTGAACCGGCACTTTCCCGGCATAGCCTAAAGCTTTGTTAGTTTAGCCTGGTTTTTTTTTCACTTGCACGCTTCGATGAATAAACAAAATGGCGACCGTTTCACTACAGAAGACGTCAAGAGTTATCGTTCTTGAATACGGTAATTTCGGGAACCTCGAAATAATCGTCACTGATCCACGTGGCAAAAGGTTTCCGATATTCTGCCGCGGTTTTCGTATAACGTAAACACCGTATGAAATTACCAAAGAATTCTAGATTTACCCCAAGTTCTTTTCGACACGATTTTCGTTTGACAAGTTTAGAAATTGAAATTCAAACAAATACATGATGGACATTATATTGAGAGCAAGAAATACAAAATTTCATGACTTTCCCTGACCCAAGCTTAATATTCTTTATTTCCCTGACTTTCCAGGACCTGGAATAGGCAACATTTTTTTACATGATATTCCAGAAATTCCATGACCCGTACGAACTCTGATTTTCTTTTGGTTCTGTGGTAAGGTTTTACAATGGAGCAATCGCGTAGGAACACGATAGCAATAATTTATGTGAAGGTAAGTTTTACAGCGCAAGAAATAGCACAAGTGCATCCTCCAATCATAAGAAACATGTGTATCAAGTGTCATAATCATCCATTGACAGCTGACAACTGCAGCAAACTTTCTATGTACATGTAGAAGGCCTAATTTGCTAAACCAAAAACCTTATCATTTTCAGGTCGGAGACACCGACAACGACATCCTCTTTCCCCCCTCACAATATATCCCCTTTACTTCGAAAGGTGAGATAAAAACATACAAAGTTACTTCCCCTGATGTGAACAACTCTGCAAAAAAAAACCCAGTTATCTCCCCTGATGCAACATATGAAAAAAATGCACCAAATAGAAATCTGTAAAAGTGAGAGGAGATACAAGATCAGACTCAATCTCTCTCACTGATGCCGGTGAGTATTTTGGTGTGTAACTGATTCATCCAGTTGTGTGCTGGATTGGTGATTGGTAGATTTTGCTATTAACAGCACTTTCCACATCACCTCTGATGAGATCGAATTAGATCGAAAAATGTCAGGCTTCCCTCCTTGTGGTATCTCTACAGTTTCTCTTATATTGTGTCTCCCACACCACTTATATACCAAATAGAAATCTTTACTCCATCACAACATGTTATAATTACACCTGTCACATATCCAGTTAAACAATACATTTTCTAACATAATTACCTTTCCCACATGGTTTCATAATCCAAGGTACGTTTGGGTTTTTTCGAAACTCTTCAACAAATAAGTTATAATCAGCTGGTAGCATAAACGTTTGAGGGATAAAATCTGAAATTGAAAACGATACTGACAGTCAGGCTTCATTAGTTTTCTTCTACAGGCTGAAACATAAATAGCAAACTACAAACTGGATCAAATAATAGCTCAACTTTCGAAAGCACTGAAAACATAAGACCTTGTCAGAGCACCTAATATAATCATGATGACTATGATATAAAATAATCCACAAAATATCATGGTTACGCTTTATCAAAATGAAGTCTTTGTTATCCCAAAGGTTAAAAAGAGATAAAGATTTGCAGTTAGAAGAAGATTTGTAGCTAGCTATCAGAATTGATGTCTTTGAGACGGTTTAAGACACCCTATTCAGGGTCATATACAGTCCAATTCACATACCGTTTACCGGCGCCCAAATTAACAGGTCCTAGAGCAAAAAAGCCCGAATTAGAGGACGTAAAAAAAGTTATTGATACCCAAGAAAAGAAAATAAAACCAGACGAAGCTATTTTCAACGATATCTAACTGTGTATTTTTTTGCTGATCAACCGTTAATGCTGGAATGTTTTGTATTACCCTCTTGCGTCAAGCAAATGCATGTTGTTGTTGTTTAATTCAGCGGATATCCCCACTTTCAACGTGTTACTTCGTTCTCATGAGTGTCGACAGTTCAACCTGTACTGTTAGTCAGAGCTATAACATGGTGCAGATTCGCCTACAGCGCGGCTCTAAGAACAAGGTACGAGTTCGTTGAAAATCATGCAAAATTACGGGATTCTCGAATGACAGCAAGAGCTAGTGTCACTCACATAGTGCCTCGCGGTCGACCCCAAACTACGGGGAAATCACAAAATAAAGGCAGTGGGAGCTACATACATTGCCGAAAAAGGACAGCCAATCTGCTGAAATCTACGGGGGGAGGGATGACTCGTTTTGTAACGGTGCCCAAATTAAAAAGCTGTATTTGCCCTGTTATTTAAAATTGAGACTGCCTATATTTAACATGGAGGAGATACTAAGATAGGAATGAGACTCCATGTTTTCATCAATAGCCCAGCCCTCGAAATTTGGCGTAACCGAAACGATCGGTTACGTGTCGGTTACGTGGTTGTAAATTCTGCAGAACGAATAATCGGTTACGTAAAAAATCGACTTGCGCTATGGTATGACGAGTGCCATTGAAAATGTCTGGGCGACCAGCCCAGTAACAGTCATCAATCGTTGCCTTACCGGTCTATATTTCTCCTCTATGGTATCTTCGAATCATGCTTCGGAGTTTATACACGTTTTTATTCTGGAATTAGTATCATGAACGTGTGATTTTGCATCAGAAAGAAATAAAAACACGGAGGTTCGAAACGAAAAAAACTGACATTCTGATGGCGCCAAAAAACGGAAGCATGCGATATCAAGGGGACACAACTCCCAACATACAAAGCCTGAATTCGTCCAATCAAATGCGGGTCAATTCTACAGTGCGGGTCAGCACGCACACGGAAGTGGATGGAAATCAGTGTGAATGCAGTAATAATTTTCTCATCTCCGGATCGCAGATTCGATATGCAAAACGGCTCAAAAGCGAAAATTGACTCTGTGAACATAAAAACATTCCAGAAGTGGTCATTTCACGATGACTTTAGAAAAGTTTTGTCTGCTTTTGTTTTACTTTCTACACATTTCACATTTTATTTTTTTCAACACCATCCCTTTTATTCCATGCCTGGGTGCTTCTCGCTGAATTTCTGACGAATAAGTTGCACATGTTACATCGCAGTTTGAGAATATTGTCGTCAGCTGCTGTTTCAAGGACTCTCAAAACAATTTTGTATTTTATTGTAATAATATATATATAATAATATATAATACACATTTTCAGAATTTTTTTTGGCTAACCTGTTTACGTAACCAATGGGTTACGCAACCTAGTCCTACGTAACCGAACAATAGGTTACGTGAACATCCTGACCCAGAACTATTTTTGGGTTACGCAAATTTTTGAAATTTCGAGGCCTGTAGCCTAAACAATATGGAATTGAGACATCCAGTTTAACGTCTAGCTAAACGCCTGGTTTCAAGGCAGTTTGTTTCTAATATATAATCAACAAACCAACATACGAGTCTCAAACAATATACAACAAGGATTCTCTACATACCTAGATGAATATATCTGCCTTGTTCATCTTTCTCTGCGAGGGGATTCCCCTCCTTCTCCAGCTCTTTTCTATACCTCTTTATGTTCTTTACCATCAGGTCTTTTCTGGTCAGTTCCATGTGATTTGGAAAATGGTTGATCACTCTAGATGAAAATATTATAAGTTTTCTCTTCTGAGGGCTATATCAAAATTGATCATTTATTTCTATCAAAGATGCTATTACATGCATAAAATCACACAATATGCTATACTGAGAGAAAGAGAGTGAACCAGGGCAATTAATGGCAATAATACCAGCTGAATACTCAACGGTAGAGAATCTCCACTCCACATTGAGGACAGGGGAGAGTTTGTGGTCTGGACTTTAGATGAAAGCTATTTAATCCTCTCTCTCAAAAGATAAATGCAGACTACTGATGCTCGTAGATAAATAGACAAACCAATTCCATTTATGGAAAACTTGAATTATTGCTATTCAATGGCTAATTCATCAGAGCCTGGGAGATTAAACTTTCCAGATATAAGTTTGTGCAATATACCTATACATGGACAGCAACACTTCACTTGTTGGTATGTTTAACTTACTGTTCATCATTGAGTCTGTAACCGGACTCCACACTGAATACATTCCTGATGTTCTGAACATTGGCCCTGAATACAAAATGGAACATTAATATGAAAAACTTATTACAGAGGAATAAAAACAAAAACTCAGATTTAGTTTTTATACCCCATGACTTTACAAATACATTTTACAATCTCAAAATATGCAATGAGACTGTAGCTGATTATATATTATTGGATTAAGGCCATTGATTGGTTATTAAAAATGACCTTGATTTTTTAAATACACATGCTAGATGCTATAATAGTTATTATTAAATTGCAAACTAATTGAATACAAATATGAAAAAATGAGTTAGTTATACTCATGAAAATGTAAATCCCCCAGCTATTTTAATTATTTGCTCTCAAAATATAGATGCAGACAGGTCATGCTATTAATCAATCAAGTGACAATGGACAAAGCCGGTCATACTAAATGGTGCCGTTTAATTCAATTCCAAACATTACAGCAGCATTATCTAGTGAGACTATATGTCATGTCTGAAAATGGTTTATCAAGATGATTAAATTAATGGGAAACAACACAATATATTGTATCACTGATTCAAATGTAAAAGCTGTGAGTATTACCAGTAAAAATTCCAGTCATCATCTGAGCCAACTTGAATCCAACCTCTGGCTTCAAAGTTGTTGAGTAGAACAGACTTGTCCTGATCACATGCATATCTAAGACGAGACATGCTGGAGCTATCAGGTTCAGACTAAACATACATTATTACAGACACCGGTCAGTTAATATAAATGGCTGTCGAGAATCTGAAAACAAAGTACATGTTACTAGTATTATAACAATGATGAAAATACACAGGAAAATTGACATGACATATAGATCCATATTACGGCGTATCACGTTGGGCACACCAGTTCTCGTCACATCACTGAAGTTAAGCAACGTTGAGCTCAGTCAATATTTGGATGGGCGACTGGGTGTGTACTGGCTGGGTCGATCAGTGTCCAGGATAATAGGAACTGTGAACACTGTCGTGTTCTGGCACATCTAGGCTACGGTCGTGATATGACTGAAACAATGTTGAAAATGAAAATTGAAATTCTACTCACTCACTCCATCTAAAGTACATGTATAAATATATGCAATTTCTTCACTTTTATTTTTAGTACATAGTACATATTTGTATTTCCACAAGAGAAGGGTCATCAACTTGATAATGTGGTAGCCATCACGTCTCCATGTGCAGCTACAATGGACATGTTCTTAAACATGGTAAAATGAGGTACAGCTCGATGCCACTTCAAACATTCATATGTTTTGTACCAGATTTGAGAAATTAATGTCAAATTCAGACTTTAGTAATGTTTCATTCCTCATTTCCACATTTCTTTCCTCTGTTCACCTCCTTTCATTTCCATAAATGACAAAAGAAAAAAAAATTATCGAGCTTGATCTTTCAAATACGGTACCAAATCAGTAGCCATCTTGAACATATTGCTATGGTGGCACGAGACTGATTGTAAATTTGGGATTGTGGACAAGAAAGTCGGAAACGGCTCTTTCATAAGGCTTTCACATTATCTGCATTTGAATGCCAAATTGTAACTATCAGTATCATGCATAATAGAAGGCACATACCAAAAGGGTAATTTACAGGAATTTTTATCTCCCTAAGCGACTGGGTCGACTGAGCAGATTCAGTTTTTCTGACTCTTGTAATCCTGAATCAGAATCACGTGCGAGTGTTCTAAAGATGGCGATGGATTTGTTTTTGAAAGGTCAAGGTCAATAATTGTTTTTTCTTTTGCCATTTATGGGAATGGAAGGTGGACAGAGGAAAGAAATGACCAGTGAATTAGGCAAATATGTATTCTAAATGAGTGCAAAATGGTTGGTATTATTGATTTTTATGAGCGCAAATCCACCTAGCCAAGTTTACATGGCTTCGTTCGTTCCTACTATGCCATGCTTCCTCTTACTGAACTTACATGTACACTCCGGGGCCACACGGCTCCACGGGCCATACAGCTCTATTCGGTAATAATACAACCCCTCCCCACTCTCTGTCCACTGCTTTTATTGAGTTCGGCAAATAATTTGATTGCCGTGAAGAGCTGATCCGTCTGCAAACAGTCTTCAAACATGAATGGCCGGTTGAATTTCTCCTGGATACCGCCATTATATTTGTATGGGTCACGGGATCGGCACTTTCGCCTTGTATCATAATTTATCATGCGGATCACGTGACCCGTGGCAATAATGGTGGTACTCAGGAGAAATTCAACTGGCCGTTGATGTTTGAAGACTGGTTGCAGATGGTTTAGCTCTTCACGGCAATCAAACTATTCGCCCAACTCGATAAAGCAGTGGACAGAGAGTTTGAAGGGGTTGTTTTCTTGTCGGATAGAACCGTACGGCCCATGGGGACGTGTGGTCCCGGAGTGTAACTTCAGTAAGAGGAAGCATGGCGCGGAAGGAATGAACGAAGCCAAGTAATCTTGGCTAAAATCCAACCGATCAGAACCCAGTTCAGGAGGACAAAATTTTGAGATAGGAACTTTCGCTTCAACGGCTGAACCCTACATTGTCAAAATCACAAAATTAAAAAGGGGTCTAGCTTGTTGAACTAAGCGAGGGGTAAAAACCTTCATGAAAACACCGATTGACCATCGAAATGTGGGAAGTTTGTCATATAAGGATCTTCAAACCGGGAACACCGTGTGCAATACAGCTTGTCATGTAGTCAAGTACCAAGACTCTGACCTGATATCACAGTCATGCTGCGTGATCTCTCATGTGTCAACGAGGTAGATAAACAACGTCGGAAACAGACCAGAAAATTACATTCACTCGCCCCAAATTCCCACTATCGTAACATATGGTCATATCGGTTTAGATTGCCACCAATATTAGAAGTTACAAACACTTACTTGCACTCGAAAGCCGACAGAGAACAGAATGTATCGAGACCAACGAAGACGGCTACCATGTCATTTTCTTGTCTTCTGAAGTTCTCTGACATTAGGTACGAGTCTTGTAACGAGTCTTGGTTGGCCTCACAGTTTCGTAGCAATTGGTGGCCAAAAAGCGGACCCATGGTCTATTCCTTGCCGAAACGTATAATCACTGGAGTGCACCCCGTGTCTTGCAATTTAATGGGTCGTATTTTGTCCTTGTGTGGAAAAACTCGTACCTTGTCAGCGAACTTGAGAAGACAAGAAAATGACATGGCCGCATTCTTCGTTGGCCTCGGTACATTCTGTTCGATTTCGAGTGCAAGTAAGTGTTTGCAACTTCAAATATTGGTGGCATTCTAAACCGATAGGACCATATGTTACGATAGTGGGGATTTGGGGCGAGTGAATGTAATTTTCTGGGCTGTTTTGGACATTGTTTATCTACCTCATTGACACATGGGAGATCACGTGGCATATGACTCTGATAACAGATCAGTCTTGGTACTAGACTACTTGTCATGTAGCTTTTCCAGGTTTAACAAGGTTCCCTTCATGTAGTCACCTATTGTGTTACGGTACATGACAAATAGGCCCAAAATGTAACCCCATTGTCTACACCACGGGGGATTGCCCCTTAGCTCACCAGCTGGGTTAAGGGGCAATCCCCTGTGGTCTAAACTGTATTCGCCGAGCAGACGTTCTTTCTCGTGAAGTCGGCGTTCCTTACTATTTTAATGTGTACGCATACTGCATGGAATATATTTTCAGACGAGATATGTGTCGAAGCAACAACAATAGTATTTCAATTTTCCTCGTCTTGTGAACTTGACCGGATCCTGTCCAGTGCAATGTATTCTGGGGGACTCCTGCTCCCCGAATGATCAGTTCATCTCCAAATGAAATTACAGGAGAAGCTTGGAAATGTCTCCCGTCTGAGCCTGAGGGCGACTTGTCTCGGTTTATGGTAGCCACAACCGTTTCTATCTATATTGAGAGGAACAGTTGTGGCTAGATTTATGGGTGATTTCATTTGATGTGACACCTTGAGCAGATATAAATATATAAAGGATAGCGTCATCGTAACCAAGTACCTGTCACCATCTTTTCTGTTTTCCATTTTTTTTTTCTCATGTTTTCTCGTTGAGACGTGGTCCAATAAATATCAAATTATAAGATATATGTATGTTTGATCTGTCGTTCAAAACGAAGGAAAATAGAAAAAAGACAGGGAATTCTGTTTTGTTTTGTTTTTTACAGAAACGGGATATTTCGAAGCTTCGAGAAACGGCGAGATTAATAGTCTTTAAATGTCGGGAACCATTCTTAACCATCTGTCACACTCTAAATGAACGGACCACTTGAGGTTTCCGTTTATGCATTCAATGACCGCTATGATGGAAGACGCAGGACACACACTCAAAAGTACGTCTCATAAAAGAAGGTTTCATTGGCAAGATAGACTTCCTGCAAGCCCATTAGGTGCCACACCGAGAAGCCCGTTACCCCAGAAGTACTCTTTTCATCATTTGTCCGAGTATGAATTGAGTGAGTTGTCAGAATGTGACTGGCGAAATCGCTTATTCTTCCCCATATAATTTGCAACAACAACAACAACAGGAAGCAGGCCACACATCCGGCTTCTGACCAAACAAACACGGTTAAGGATAACAAACACATACACAACAACATACCATGTGGCATATTGCATAGACCTATCTGCTAATCCAGTTGTTTTCTGCACTGCATCTAACTGATCTATTTGTCTTTTGGATGAATCCTCCCTGTTTGGCATTTTGAATAATTAGCCTATTTCTTCTAGCTCACTTGGGGGGAAATTGTTGAATTCGGCAACGTTGTCAAATTCGGGAACACTTGCGGAATAAGCCACAGCTTAATCCCAGAACTACCGCATGTTACCGCATATTCATGCCAGGCACGAGGCTGAAGGGCAGGTTCACGCACATCCGTTTTTTTCATGAGAGCCAGCAAATTATTCTAGAGACATTTTTTGTGCGAATTTATTGAACTGTTGAAGCGGCCCTCAGACTGGCATTGCTGGCTCGAGAGAAAAAACGCATGTGCGTGAACCTGCCCTCCAGTTTCGCACCTGGCATGAATTTGCGGTAACATGCGGTACTTCTGGGATTACGATGTGGCATATTCGGAAACGGAAAGATTGCCGAATTCGGCAACATTCCCGAATTTGGAAACATGCCTTTTTGATTTTCATGGGCAACATAGGACAAAACACACATTTTCTCACCTTTAGCAGGTCAGAGCAAAGGACTAACTGGGATATATATCCCACTTGGTATTAAATCCAAGTTTGGGATATTTTGACCGATTTTCATACTAAACGTCAATGGTGAATTTTGGTATCTAAACTACAAAAACAAGAAAGAATCTACTTCACAAAACTGCCAATCCGATAATCCGATTGTATAATTTTGCTGACTTTTTCTCGCCAAAATTTTCTCTGTTATTACAATTACGTGCATTATTTTGTTGTTGTTGTTGTTTGCAGTATATTTCCCATCACTCACCATCACTGTTGAATGTCTAATATACAACAGGATAACTAGCAAAATATTCCAGCTTGCAATCATGGAAGTATAACAATAATACCCAATGTGAGATATCTTATCCCAGTTGGGATATATATCCCAGTTAGTCCTTTACCCTGACCTGTTTAGCAAAAAAATGCTAAGACAAATGCCCAATCGCATTTTACGATTGAAATAAGGGTAAATTTGGGCCGCAAAGTTGTCGAATTTGAAGATCGTTTTCCCAAATGTTCCCTAATTCGACGTTTTCGAATTCTGCAATTTCCCCAAGTGAGCTAAGGTCATCCACACTCGAGTACTTGTTGCCCATCAGCAGGTAGAGTGCAAAGCTAAAAGTAAGTGAGCGATAATCATATATCTTTATTACCAACATGGAAAGAACCGGCCAACCTTATAGCTTCGAGGGAGGCGAGTAGCTATGTAACTTAGCTACCTTTCAGACACGTCAGCAGTTGAAGATACGATGAAAAAGAGGATTAAATTACCACTATCGGAAATCATGCCAGTTTTGTTTTCATGACGGAAGACTCATCCCTCTGATGCTGCTGCTCTCGACTTTCAATGTTGACTGCAAAAGTGAGGCAGGAATTGTCGCACATGCACATTTTTGCTATTTTGCATTGTACAGTACTTCGCATCCTCATGTTGACATGGATGCTATGTCTGAAAATATTGCGGGAAATTATGCGCAGAATGGGTAAAAAAAGGTTGTCTTATTTCACAGAACTAAAATTACCACCGATTTTGGATTTGAAAATGTTTGATGAGTTTCGGCATGTGGCTCTCAGTTATATTGAAAACTTTTCAATTATATTGAAAACTTTTCATTAAGATTCACAAAATGTATTGTGGATTCAAGCATTTTAATATTAATATTTTAAATATATCTTCGGGCATGGCTTGCAAAATATAACATCACAAATTATTGTTGCTGAAGTGCAAAGCATATTTAACAAAAGTAAAAGTAGATGTTTTCTGTATCCGGGTACTAGACTGTAGAAAGAGAATACATCATTGCACAGCTAACTTACTACATGTAGTAAAGTAGTAATGTTGTGTTGAACATCTAACAGAATGTTATGTATATACACCAGGAAGTTCTGACATTTCCTGTGTTGACTTCTTCTGGGTTGACGTCTGTGGGTTTGAGGAAGTCATCTTTGCCATATTGTATTCTTGTAATTGTTACAATGCTTTGTAACTGAGTGTGATATCTGTTTTAAAAACTGTGTGTGTGGCTCTCAAATGGTTGGTGAGAACCTGTTGGGACAAATAGGAAAGTAAACATACATTCAGTTTCTTATTCAATCCATTTCTAAAATTAAGAATTTCATCAATCCATACTGTATCTAGCGGCACATTGCGATGTTCAGCAAGATTGTTTTATTATAAATATACACGTATCTAGTCTGCAACAAGATGAGACTAATGTTGTTGGACCACCTTTCAGAAGTGTTTCATTGTCAAAATCTGATTAATGCTACCATTTTTGGCCACATAAATTATGTTTTTGACAAAAAAAAATTTGTGTAAAAATCAGATATATGTTTAATGTTTATAAGTGGACTGGTTGTTCTTGAATGCCCCCCTAATGATGATACAAATAATGAACCGGTGTTTTACATGTCATATGGTCCGTTTCAGTGCGGGACGAGGTGGATTATACTCAGCTACGAGAGAAGGATCAGCACCTCGGAGGATTGGGCGAGTCTCGTAGCAGCACCCGCTCCTTCTTCATACTCGGACTCATCTTTGTAGCCTCTATTGTGGCTCTGGGACTAGTTTATCTGAACTTTCCCAACCTCAAACCGTGAGTACATACCCCTTGCCCCAGACAGACCCTCTCTCATCTCTTCTTTCCGTCCATCAGCACTCTACAATTGGCAGCTCTGGCATCCCACGAGGGACGGTGTTGAAGGGTAAGGGTTTGAGTTGATCACTTTGTCATGTGTAAACATGTACATGTATGCTTCTTATAATCTCCCCTTTTGCTTGTTTCATCCTCTTTTCTTGTCTCAATTTTAGCCAAATACAGAGCTCTTCTTGTTCAGCAATTCAGCTTGATTTCTACTTTTACAGCAACACATGGTTTATTCATTCCTTCCATTTTATAGTAGGCCTACAACTCTGATGATCGACTTTTGATGCCTTTTCTGATTGATGCATGGACACAGAATAGTGTTGCGGTAATTTCCCTAATCATTCGCGATGCAGCGATTCCAGCTAATTCCAGAAAAACGCTAGTGTTCGAATTATATGATGCGCTGATTGGCACGGAAGATCCAAAATGGCAGACCACTTGTCTTCACCGTGATCATATTTATTACTGTGTATTAAGTTTGATATCTCTGTCATAGTTCGTTTTAAGACTCTGGGACTCTTACACAGCTCCTGGTATCCATTCATAAGGCCATCCTTAAAAATATGTTTGTTGGCTGTAACCCGACCCTACCTCAGGAAGTTGGGTCGGTAGGTAGGTAATTTTTTTTTTTTTTTTTATATCAGGTTTTCCTTTTGGGGAGGAAGGAAGAGGTTAGTGTGATTTAGTTCAGATACTAAGCAGGTCATTTGAAATATTCTTTTTGTCTGGCAGCAAAATTATTTCAGTATAGAAAACTAGTTATCTTCAAGGTATAAAGCAAGATATTCTTAAATTCAGGCTTGTGTACCTGTTTTATTTCTTAGAAGACATCGACATCCTTGAACACATTCTTGACAATGACTTGACAATGACTAGTGACTAGCTGGTCAAAAAAAAAAATATACCACTACCAGACAAACTTTTGCCAAAATTGTGACAGGAAAGAAAAAATCCTCTCAGTGTTATACAGAAGGTTGTTCATTATACCATTTGGAGTTGAGAAAATTACCTCAAATTAATCATTAACATCATTACTGCCCTTCTTCGTCGCAAATTTATGGTGTGCTTTTATTGAATACTTAGGTACTTCCTTTATTCAGATTAGAAATACATCGTAATTTAATTTACTGACAACAATGAGGCAAATACTAAGTTTCTAACCTGTGTCTTTTCGTGGAATGTAGTCCGAGGTGGAATTCTGACAAGCGTATTTGATGCCGACATTGGAACGTCAAAATTAAGCTGACGGCACCATCTAATTTGTCAAGACCGCCGAAGCCACCGACACTATATCCATGGCTTTATCGACATAGAGGGTTATAAAGTTTCCGTTAAACAACAAAGCAGTATAGATTTTCTGCATTTAGGCACACTGAAGTCTTCTCGGATAAAAGTAGAAATCCAAACGACGTTGTTGTTGTAACATCGTCAGTCTCAGAATCTGTCGGTGTACGGACCCACGTGGTGCATGGTGACAGTCCTAAACATGTCTACGTTCCAAGTCGATTCGCGACAGAGCTCTTTATGGCAGGTTTTAATAACCAACCGTTTTGAAATATTTTTCCCATCCTGTGTTGCTGTTGCCTCTCGATGTGTTTATTGTCCTCTCGTCCAAACCCAAACACAAAACAGAAGGGGGAACTTCCCGCCATATACACGTGGTCGACGAAAACTGCATTCCCCTACGGACTGGGCCATGGAGGATATGCCTTCAAAACGTGCGATATAAGCTCACATCGCGACTACTGGAGAGTGAAATCCTGCTTGCTTTTGCTAGGCAAACGTTTTACATACGTTTACACGAGCGAGGAGATAGGGGAGATAATTCTGACATTGCAAAATAAAATAAAAAGATGACCGGTCGGAAAATCGGCGAAAAAAGTTTCCAGTCGGCGGATTTTTGGACAGTCGGTCGGGTTACGCGCAACAAACTTATTTTTAAGGATGGCCTAATGAAAATAGTTACATCTGTTCTTTGAAAGCAATTATAGACTCGATATTAAAACAGATTATTTTATCGGTTTTTAAAATATTGGTGTTTGCCTAGTTGTACGATAGAATGACTAGAACCCCTTTGCACTGGCAATTTTCCATGCAGTTGGTGATGCCAAGCAGAGATAAACATACCCATTGATTTGTGAATGGGGTCTGAATTACCAGTGATTCTCTAAGAAGGCTGGCATCATTGCTGTTGAGGTGAAGCTAACACCCTCATTATTGTGGCTTGGATGTCTCCAATATTGAAGCCAGGATGTTGTCTGGCACTAGGCCAAAACTATGTTGTTATTCCAGCTGAGAGTTCGAGCTAAGTGAAAAGAGAGAAAGTTCTTTGATCCTGGAATGGAGACATTTAAGACTACATGAATCCTCAGCTGAGCATTTGAGTTATCCAGTCCATAGAAAACTATTCCTATTCAAATTAGCCAGAGCCAGTGTCAGCCCAAATTGTTTACAATATGGCGGATTCCACGTAAAAACTATACCACTTTCCGTCAAATTGTCCGTCTCACCGGAAAATGACATTTGTAACATTAAAAATGTTCAAAAACTGACTGTGTCTTTTACTGTGTTTGCTAAACCCACAAATGTTGTGTAATGTATGCATATCTGAATATTTCTTATCTGCAGTATAATAGAGAGACAGAAATGTAAATGTTTCTAATGTCATATGTCCGTCCAACTTTTTTTACAATATTCACCACAAAACAAATGTCAATTAAATTATTCAATTAAAGATTTACAGTGGTACTAGCTTAACCTTATTGAGATATATGTACCATTGCCAGTGTATTAAATACCAATACATCGATACTATGAGCGTTTGAAAAACGTTTCCAGGGCATGAATTTACCATAAAAATTTGCTAGACCATCGGGCTGGTATATTTCATTCCACAGAGCTGAAATTCTTGAATTATACCAGCCAGACTGGCTGGTTAGCTAGCTTCAGAACTAAATTCAACTAGACAAGTTCTAAATTCAGCAGCCACGGGCTGCTGGGCTTGTGAGAATTTCGAGCCCTGGTTTCTAATGTCATTTCCGTCCCAACTCCTGTGACGGAAATGACATTAGAATTTTTTTGAAAAGGCTCAATATTACAGCATGCGCGATGACATACACTGACAATGGTACAGATACATCAATATGCTTGGCCTAATTCCACTGAGCATATGCAAGTGCTGTGATAAGAAATTTCTTGTACATATACAAAATAGATTTTGACGGACAAATGACATTAGTAACACAAATGTTACTAATGTCATTTGTGTTTTGTTCTGCTTAACTAAAAACTGTACAAAGAATTCACAGGGGCACCTGTTTATTTTCATCGTATGCAATTCATTGACAAATTTTAGATAATAAGGCACAGGGAACATTGTTTGTTTATGATGTTTTCCAAGTTATTGGTGTTACTAATGTCATAGTGGGAGTTAGTGGTACGGTTTTACGTGGAATCCACCATATGCCAACAAGGCAGAGTGTGGGGGTCAGTTTTGATATGCAGACCAATTATTGTACAACGATCAAGTTTGGATAAAATTATTGGACTGTCGAGTTTACAGAATCAATTTTTTTTTTCATACAGTCATAGACTGTAAATAATACTTATTCAGTCTGATTATATTGTGCCATTCCCCATTGTTTCTCTGCGTACACAAATAATATCATACGTGGATATAATATAATATGTAATTCTTGGTATACTATAGTCACTTTACTTTCGGGGCATGAACTCCGCGACGAAAACGGGAATGTTCGAATTTATTTCACTGGTATATTGAAAATGCTCGGTTTTCATTTTATTAGGATGGAGAAAATCACAACGGGAAAAATCGGCCATTTTCGAATTAAATTTGGAAGGCATATAATTAGGGAAATTACCGTATTTTCCAAAATCTTTCTGGGCAGAGCTCTTCAGTGGGGTCCCATTTATTATCTCACAACAACTGCTTGGCCAACCTTTCTCGCCTCAAGTTCTTCACTTTAAAGAACTATAATTTTCTTTATTCAATAGGGATTATGTTTCCGACAGTTGAATGAACCAGAAAAAAGAGATAGTGGATTGTTTTGTCTGAAATGTAACAAATTCCAGTGTATCTGAAGGGATACTAGATTAAGTGGATGTACTTGCATGCTCCATGATCTCAGTGAATGACGATGATCCTGCACTAGGATGTAACATATCATCTGTGATTCTATGAGGACAAATGGATCATTAATTTACACCACTTCATAACCCTAAATTGTAATAGAGTGATGTCTGTAGATGTGTAAGTAGTCATGGAAACCTTGATGAAGGTTAAAATACTTGCCTGGCAGTAACAGTGGGTGTGAGTGAAAACATGACATCTCAGTTATTCTTCACCTCGCTATATTATAGCTTCATTCATACTGGTGGACATTGTGTGACTTCTATGTGTCTCTGGTCGGTCATGAAAGTTATGTATATTTACGTTTAATTCATTGTTAGATCTTTAATAGATGAGCAATTTTGTGTAGTTTAGTATTGCTGTTCACTGAAATATTGTTGAATGTGTCTCTCTTCTCTCTCTCTCTCTCATAGCCTCACTGGAGTCTACAGCAGTTATCAAGGCTCTCAGTTTGAATCCCTCAACCTGCCCTTCTATGAAGGAAATAGACAGCTTGAACTTTGTTGGTTTGAAACTGAATCCGGTGTTCAGATGTTAAGAATTTTATTTCTTCACATATCAGACATTTAAGTCATTTTATATACATGTATGCATGCATTTGATTTCAATCCCAGTTACATCTTCAGTATGAATCATTTTCATATTAAACTATATTTTTATTACTTGCATGTAGTTTTAGTACTGTTGTTGGTGAATCTTTACTTACAGATAACAAACTTCACTTTCTTCAGCAGGTGTGTGCGATTTGCTTGGTTGTACATGAACAGGTTCTCATCCCCATACCGAGTTTACTTCTATTGATTCTAAACAATTTGCACCTTCTTTCTGGACCGAGACCATGGAGAATAATATGACCATGCCCAGGTGGAGGGGAAATACATATATGCCTTGTGTTTGTTATAATGATATATTTCTGTGTTCTGTTTGCATTTGTAGGGATGAGAAACAGCATATCAAACTACCTAGAGATATAGAGGACGCCAAGAATTTAGGAAAAGTCCTGTCTCGTTATAAAGAGGATCATTACTATGAAGTCTTAGGATTCTATTTCATCACCTATATATTGTATCCTTTATTTACATCATTTACAACTGCTGTTCTTTAGTCTTAGGATTCTATTTCATCACCTATATATTGTATCCTTTATTTACATCATTTACAACTGGTATTCTTTAGTCTGCTTCCTCTATTTAAAAGTCAAATGAGTTTTCAGAAAAGTATTAAGTTTGTAGCAGTTCTTATGATAAATCAAGAGATTTATGAAACCATCTTCCTTAACTAACCAAACAGTTTGCAATCATTTGCTATACCTGGATCAATCTTTTTAAGCATATTATCAGGGTTTTTATTCTCCTTCCCATTGGCATTGTTTTCAGTCTGTTTGGTGAGTATTGTACAAGTCTTGAAAAGTCATAAATGCTTTAATAATTCAATCACAGGAAGTACATTTTCTGATCCAAAAATAATATTGTCGTAATCAAATTTAATGCCACGGAAAGTTGAAGAAATAGTACAAGAATTGGACCTTACCTGTCTAAGATGATCTAATTTATTAGTGACTGATCCTGATTCAATGCAAAATCTGGGGGTAATTGAATATTAATAGAGTGATAGGGTGATTGGAGTGTTACCATACAAAAACCCTCTAATAATTCAATCACCGGAAGTGAAAGTTTGCTCTATAAAATCTGAGGGTGATCAAATTAATCGGAACAGGAAGTTAACAAAATGGTTCAAAATCATGAATATGATCCATTATTTCTTCATTATTTCATTGACTTTAGAGGCTGATGAGATTTATTAGAACAGCTGATTGAATTTGCCTTCAAAATTTGGGGTGATTGAATTTTGATATGGGATTGGATTGTTAGAGGGATTACCATAGAACTTTGTTTATATGCTCAGTTGACATATGTCAAAGAGAAGCAGCCTTTCAGTACATGTTTTATATTTTATCAACCTTAGTCTGCATTGATCTATCTATAAGAGCTCTCTCCCTGGTTTCATTCCTGTAAAACAAACTAATGTGTATTGATATTAATTTGTTATTGTCACCAGATAATTACTGTGGGATGTTTTACACATGTATTATCAGAGATAATTTGTACACTATATTGTTGATCTGTTCCTCTTTCTATTTTGACAGTGTTCTGGTTTAGGAGCGTCATTTTGTTACCTCTTATCTGACCTAGTTGGCAAACGTTTAGTAGTCAAGTATATACCTGAAAGAGTGGTAGAATGGCAAGGACATGTAAGTGATTCATCCTCTCACTTTTTATTGCTGTTTGTCTGTACTTTGATAGATATCTTGTAACACTTTTCACAATTTAGGGCGAAGCTCGCGCCTTAAAATTTATAAACTTTCCCACACTAACCGTGCGTAAAATAACCATTGAGCACGCCTATGAAAACATTATTTCTATTCTATTGCACTACCCAAATTGATTATCAACAAAGATTATAATGAAAAGTTGAAAACATATATTAAACTTGGACAACCTTTCTCCCCTTTCTTGAAAAAACTCGTCCACTGATGCTCCCGTCTCGGTTGGCATCGTGCCAATGTCAGTGGACGAGTTTACGTGGTCTCTCAAATGGGGAGTGATACTGTCAGCTGTGTGGATATTACGTAGATATATGTCTATTTGTGTCACTTTGTTAATCAATTTCACGAAGAAATTTCATCTTTTAATTTATTTGCTTCCTCATCCATCTTGTGAAATGGAATCTCCTAATGAACACCTGCTCTTGACGGGTGTTGATTTCACATAACCGTGCTAAAACGTGTAATAATTGCACGATGTTATTGACACAAGTGAATATAGAATGTTAATTTTAGTCTGAAATCTTAAAAATAGCAATGTGGCAACTTCAAATCATGCATTCTTCCGGTATACACACTCATGCCGAAATCATGAAATAACTTTGGAGATGGCGTGATCAGTGACCTGATTACTGAATCTACGAAACACTCCGAGTCATTGAATCCAGAACTGAAAACAAACAAAATATTTGTTCCATGAAGAATTGTAAAGTAAATCTGTACACAATAAGGAATACACACCTTTGAACTTGCAGGGAAATGAGTTTGATTTTTCTGTGAATTTCATTTCAGGTGAATCGACACAGGGAGCACCTTTTAAACTACATTATATTTCTGAGAATCACACCATTCCTACCCAACTGGTTCATCAACATCACCTCACCGGTCATTAATGTACCATTATTGCCTTTCTTCGTGGGAACATTTATAGGTATGTATATCTTCATTGAACATACATTCTCTTTCTGAATCGGACTACTTGCCCTATTCAAAGTCCCTCCTCTCTCCCCCCCCCCACCCGCTTTCCTCTATTTTCAGTTAGAATCCAGAGGTGTCTGTCTAATGAGAGTTTATTTAGCATGTGTAGTTTTGGAGAGAATATGCCTCCTGGGAACTTGACAAGAGGATATCACCAAGCCTGGAAAATCATTTCATGTATTTGAGCGCCAAGTTGTCTAAAATCTTCAATGTGAGTACCTTGCCTCACCTGGGGTCAAGTTGAAGTTTTCTATTCAGACAAAAACTTATAAAAAAGTTGAACAGGTACTTTCTAAATTTAGTATGTGGGTACCTTGTCTCCAGATCTAGGCTATTGATTGTTTTTCATGCCGATCCACCTGCAGGTGGTGCCACCTGAGGATCAAATCAAAATTTCATTTCAGGACAAACTGAGTGTGTCCACAGTATCTCGCTTGCGATTGCTTTCCATGCTGGGAACTGAACATTAGGCTTCCAAGCCAAATCACTGGTTTCAACGTTTGGGGTACTGCAACCGCTGGGGTTTTCATTTAATTTTGTTTTATTAGAGCTCATACATGCTTTTGTCTTTTTGCAGGCGTGGCTGCGCCCTCATTTGTAGCAATCCATGCTGGAACAACATTACATCAGCTGACATCATCGGGGGATGCACTCTCATGGACATCTATAGCTGTTCTCTCTTCTTTAGCCATACTCTCTCTACTGCCAGTGTTCTTTAAGAGAAAGCTCAGGGAAAAGTTTGATTGATAATTACAGATCTTAGTTCAGCTGACGTATTTCTAATTTATATCTTTTTTTTTTTTGCAAAAACAAATCTAGTGAGATTATCCAAAGACTGTTTCTCACTTGTACCAGAACTTTTATTTATTTTCATTTATTTATTCCAGAATTTTACCTCTTTTACTTTTGGCAATTTGGTTCTCATCTCCCTTGTGTTGGATACCTAAACATAACATCTGTTCACATTGATGGAAATACACATTATGCTGAAGAGAGTTCCAAGGCTGAGTTTGTACACATGTACTGTAGTATTATCATCATAATTCTGCTGTAAATCTTATTCTCCTCATTAAGACATTCCCCAGAGACCAGCTTTTGGATAGGAGGATGAAGTCCGGACTGAATGATATCACTCATATTGCATACATGTCATTTGGATCTAAATAATGGAATTTATACCTGATCATTATGTTTGCATCGGCCTCGACTGGGACAAGTTGTTCCTGTATAACTGCCTTCTAAAAGACAAAATTAGGCAGGTGAACGTTGCATTTTTCAAAGAAATGTATAAACGTTTATGGTTCCATATAAACTAAAAGATGTGGTATAATGGGAATCCTCTGCCATTTCAGTTCTTTTTTTCGTTAAGGAAATGTATGTAGGGTCAAGCTATATGTGAGCTTCTCCGAACTATATTGCTTTCTGAATGATCGACACGCTGTGTAAACAATTTGTTCGGAATGCAGCTACATCCCGAATTACAGCCCTCAGACTAGCTCCATGTGTGGAGGAGTGTTCAATGGGCGTTCACGCTCCTACATCTCCAGGGACTCTGCAAACACTGGCTATAGGCAGGGCAAAATTATAAGGCTTGATCTAGAGTATGAATTCAGATGGGACGAAAATGAGGCGTGTTCCAAACAGGGTCATGCATACACCCAGTTTGTTTTCCTCAAGCTACGTACTCATCGTTTGTCAGGAAATCTTGGACTACGGGTAGTCAGGGGTCTAACAGAGTATCACTTAGTACAACATGAGGGTGTGACTCACAAAACCCCTCGGTTTTCAAGCAATTAAGAAATATGCTGAAAATATGCAACATATTAGAACTATATTTACTAGTCATCCAGAATTGTCCTTTTTAGAGAATATCACTAGTTCTGCAGATATAACAGCTACATTCTAGAATATATATCACAAAATCATAGATTAATAAACAGAAAAGGGTCATAACTCTGTAAAGTAAGGGCCAAGATGAATAATTTTTTGTAAGCTTCTAGAATACAAGTAGATAAATAAGTTACCAAAATTTGTTAGCTCTATTGAGCTCTTCAGCTGCTGTATTGAGCTCTTCAGCTGCAGTTCTTCAGATATAACTGGTTACATTCAAGCATATCCTAGATTATTACACCCAAAAAGGGGCATAACTCCATAAAATAAGGGCCGAGCAGATGATTTTTTTTTTTTGTACGCTTCCAGAATACAGCTAGATAAATAAGTTTCCGATATTTAGCAGCTGCAGATATTGTACATTCAACTACAGATCACAAAATTGGAGAATATTGCATCTGAAATGACTAATTTTTTTGTAGGCATCTAGACTAAAACTAGATAAAAAAGTTTCCTTGTAATTTGGTAGCTGTACCACACACAGTTAATTATATATAACTCTGTAAAATAAGGGCCGAGTCGAGTAATTTTTTGTTGGCTTCTAGAATACAACTATATGAATAAGTTTCCAAAATATAGTAGCTGTGTCGAACACACATCTGCAGATATAGTTGGCTACATTCAAGCATATATGACAAAATTAGATATATAACTCTGCAAAATATGGGCTGATGGAAGAAACTTTCGATAGGTGTTGGACTTAGAACTAGATAAATAAGTGTTCAAAATTTGGTGGCTGTGTCTCGAACAGTTTTGCCGAAAATGCGGTAATGGACGGACAGACTTGATGACGACAGTACCCAGAGGCCAAAATGTTCAAGGGGTAAATAGTACAAAAAAAGGAAACACTACAAACTCGGTACAATTAGTACTTAGTACAAAAAAGGAAAAACTACAATGTCCACATTTGTATGAGCAAGGTGTTATGTACGTTGTACATGTATGCTGTTATTACATGTCCTAATAAACTTGAGTTACATACATGTATAGTATCATGTTCTTAAAATAGAATAAAGCTTTCTCCTCCACTTCCATGCAGCTTTGATCATTCCAGATCATTATTCATTCAAAATGTATTTAAAACTTGACCCCAATTAACAAGGAAAACTGCCGATGTCAGTTACACATTGAAGTTCTCCATATGATATTATTAATGCACATATGTAGTTGTATCAGGCAAAGAAAATGCCTCCGTACTAATGGAATGGATCTCGTACTCGTATGAAACTTTCATTTATTTTCCAACTGACTCGGCTATGCAAAATCATTCATTTTATTGCTGTTATTTCTATGTAGCTTGAAGGAAAAACTACAATGTCCACATTTGTATGAGCAAGGTCTTATGTACGTTGTACATGTATGCTGTTATTACATGTCCTAATAAACTTGAGTTACATACATGTATAGTATCATGTGGCACTACTAATAAGTTTTCCCATGGTTAATAAATCAGAGGTATTATTTTGCTGAATACATTCAAGAATATATTAAACAAGATGAACCCGACATACTTCCGCTAATAATTTGATCACAGGAAGTTCACTTCTCAACTCTGTTTTTCAAACACAGAAAAATTAACATTCCCATTCTTCATTCAAATTGAAGGAAAGTCATATACATGTAATAACAAAATGTGACACTTCATAGCTGGTGCCACCAAGAATATTTCCAGATATAAGCCATTTGTGCTGCACTTCGGGTGATCGAATTATTAGGGTAATTACCGTAAAATTAAACATTTATATACCTGCATTGATTAGTATCAAAACATACATTGTTCTGTACCTAATTTCAATGCATAATAATAAGCGACACATTTTGATGTCTTTTTCAAAATAGCTTGGTTAGTTGAGCTGGAAAACTTTTCTGACAAAAGGTGTTGCCAAAAGATTTTGGAGTGCGATGATGGATAAATCCAGCAAAAATGACCATTTTTACATCCATTTTAGAGTTATCTTTAACCTATTCATTTTATTCTTCTGAACTGTGCCCTGGTTTACCTGTAGTTCATGGTCATATATGTTAAGAAACTAGACAATTTACAGATTTGATTATTAGGCCCAGTCAGATTTATGTTATTGACTGTTTCTTGTAAACAAGGCTATAATCCATCTGCTGTATTTCAATTGCATTCACATTGTACATGTCTTGGTACACACAGTACTCTATTCATGTTGTTTTATATTGTGTAGATATGGTTCCATATATAGTCCAGTAGTTTTGAACAGTAAATGGATGAGGTCATGATCAATTGTAGTGCTCTATGGTTGGCAAATTGATATCCCTCGTCCCCATAGACTGGATGTGATGTTTGTCAATCAAAGATTGTTACTATCCTGAACTGGTATATAACAGATGTATTTGTTTCCAAGACCACTCCCCAAAGTTGAAATTCCAGTTCCATAGATTGAAGTCTTTTCAGATCAGGGGATTTAATGTTTTCCACTGCAGTGGCTCCTTCAAGCTGAAACAATTTTGGAATTCTCACAATTTTTTAGATATTGAACCTATAATGCTGGTATTCAATCTAAAATTGTCTTGTATGTGAGCATGTCATAAGAGGCACCTATGGGGTACATATGGGTCCCGTGTGTAAAAAGGAACAGGAACCTACTGGTGGGGTCCCATATGTGAAAAGTAATTGGACCCAAACGTCTCGATTTCAGAGCAAGATCACTGAAAGTGACTCGCTCACTCATAGGCCTACACGAGCATAGGCCTGCATCCTCAAACTAATCCTGCAATGACTGCTAAAATTCCAATGATGCAAATCAGCAATGACAATGACACAAATTGAAATGGAATGCAAAGATGTTGAAAATCAAAAATACATTGCATGCACCTTTACTTCTCTTGAATATGAAAATTCTGTGTAACCACACAGAGGCACGAGTCGCTGGTTACCGGTTGTCCACAGAACATGTCCGTCTTGTCCGGTTTCTTCTATTTATTTGTACACTAGTGTAACAATATGATAGCATTTGTGTTACACTGCAGTCAACTTCAACAGTACAGGGGGAAGACGAGATATTCAGTCTGTGGAAAGATCAGATATTTTTCCCATATCAACAGGCAAGGAAGTTGTATAGCCCACTTGGCATGACATGTATGGTCATACAAGTTTATATGATGATGTATAGAACTCCTTTGAATTTAAATCAGTAAGACCTATGTAGTCCCCATTGTCAAGTAATATGGAAAATCTCCATAGTGTCCACCATAATGTCACTAGTTCAAAGCAAACTTTTGTGCGCTACAATAATGGTGCACCAAGCAGAGTACTGTGAACAGTCAGATGGTTGTGTTCCAATGTATTCACATTTGAACAATGAATATGAAACCCGTCACAAGACTGTTTTATCAACACCAATATTAATGTGTAAATGAAGTATTTGTCCCTGATCATGTTGATAGCTTTGGAAATCGGTACTAGTATATGTAATCAATGTTGTAACTCGTACTAGCATTTACTGTCTTTTCTTTGATACTTCTGTTTTATATCCGCGGAATATGAGCACAATATAAATCTCTTGAAAAAACATAACTTTGAAGTTTGTTCTTGTTATCTCCTGCCAGACCTTGGTTGGGGGATATAGAATCACTGTGAATGTGTGTCACGTTTTTTCCATTAATTTTCCGATAATTGAAAAAAAAATTGCTTCAATGGCTCAGTTGCACATTATTGTGAGAACAAAGAAGAGCCTGTCTGTACATGGACTAGTGACTTCAGCTGATCAACTAATTTCCAAAATAAAATTATTTTTCACAAAGTGACAATTCCTTTGAATATTGAGAAGATATAATACATATGTAGGTAAAAAAGTATGTCAGTTATCACCAGTTCAAAATAGTCTCCTGGGTTAGAAGATAGGGGTGAGTGAAAAAATACAACACTAGCTGATAAGCTGAAGTCACTGGGCCTTCAACAGACAAAGCTCTCTTTTGTTCTCTCAATGTACAATGAAGTCATTCACTCCAAATTTTAACTCCAGATATATTATATATGGAGTTAAAATTTGGGGAATAGCTCTCCGCCTGTTGATTTTGAGGTCCATGCTGGGGTGGAAAATTGTGTTGTTCTGGTCAGTCCAGAGGAGGGATGGTGATCACATTTCAAGTATACCCAAAACTCCATGTAATTGATTATATGGATAAGTCTAAGTCAGGGTCACAAGGTCCAAGCCATGGTTTATCAATGTCTGCTTAATAGTCAATCACAATAACTTGTCCAGAAATAGTTATTTGGGACTTTGAGACTGATTTTGCAATCCCCAATGCCAAGTATTTGGACATGGTGCCTTCAGAGGACACCAAAAGCATTGATAGGAAAGTCTTCTAAGAGATTTGATTAAGAATTGTTTGATAACGACTGATTTGTGATGTAATTTTGTTGTTAGATATTCAGATAAAGATTTATGCTGTTTGGCACTATATAGGTGTAATCCCACTGAATGCGGCGAAATTCTCTATAATTCAAGTACTCCAGCTTCCAAATTATTACCCCCATATTTGTGTCAATTGGTATAAACAGGATTATTATACACCAGTGTGGTTTTCCCCACACATATAGTCACATGTGTCCAATGTTTTTTTTATACTATTGAATAGTTGTACCTCCATATTGGACAGTTATTGTTTGCAAACACATGTGTCCAAACAACACCTGCACGACCGAAGTGCTGGCAATCTGTCAAATGAAGTAAAAATTGTTCAACTATTTACATTTATTCTCCATTCATTCCTGTCGGAAAGTGTATAATTAATAACTTACTATACTGTATTGTGTTGAATGGACTGGTCCTGGGATCAAGTAAGGAACTTGTAATCTCATCCCTGTCCTCGTGCCCACAATTATACAATCCAATAACCTAGGACTATAGTCCGTGAGCTACTGGGGCTCACCTTGCATCCCCCCCACTACAGAACGAAACTATGTTTTTTATATGCTTTAGGACATGTCAAATAAGAAACAATTTGTTAACAGTCGATAAACTGAGACTCACTACCCTTTTAATCACTTCGAAATTACTCCTGTGCTAATAAGTACAATCTTTGTGACAATAGGGGGTAGGGTTACAAGAATAGTCTTATCTTCCATAATTATTATCCAATCTTTATAATGTTGGCCACATGTTATTCACCATTGATTGCTGCATCGAATATTTACAAGATAATATCACTATTTGTTGGGTATGACGTCACACAGGGAACATACATACAAAAGTAGGAGTAGTAGCGAAAGCGGGCGTTTAGTGTTGGTGAGGGTGTGATTGAGGGACCATTCTTGGTTCGAATGCGTCGGGTTAGGTGTCAAAGTGAAGCCCTTGGTATGTAGACCACGGCTTGAGGGATCTCCACATGATCTGTGATGTCATTGGTGACGTCATCAGTAGGAGTAGTAGACAAAGTAGGCATTTTGAGGATGCGGAGGAAGGTTTTTGGGGTAGAGACGGACCATCCGTGGTCTAAATGGACCGTGTGGGGTGTCCCTCTGCATCTACATGCAGAGAGTTACAAGATGACACCCCCGGTCCATTTAGACACGGTCCATTCTACCTTCCTCCGCATCCTCAAAATGCCTACTTTGTCTACTACTCCTACTGATGACGTCACCAATGACATCACAGATCATGTGGAGATCCCTCAAGCCATGGTCTACATACCGAGGGCTTCACTTTGACACCTCACCCGACGCATTCGAACTAAGAATGGTCCCTCAATCGCTCAAGCACACCCTCACCAACACTAAACGCCAGCTTTCGCTACTGCTCTTACTTTTGTATGTATGGTCCCTGTGTGATGTCATACCCAACAAATAGTGATATTATCTTGCAAATATTTGATGCAGCAATCAATGCTGAATAATATGTGGCCAACATTATAACGATTGGATAATAATTATGGAAGATAAGACTATTCTTGTAACCCTACCCCCTATTATCACAAAAATTGTACTTATTAACACAGGAGTAATTTCGAAGTGATTAAAAGGGTAGTGAGTCCCAGTTTATCGACTGTTAACAAATTGTTTCTTATTTGACATGTCCTAAAGCACATAAAAAACATAGTTTCGGTCTGTAGTGGGGGGGATGCAAGGTGAGCCCCAGTAGCTCACGGACTACTATCTGATGATGCACCATTGGCAACAATATGTCACCACACAGTAAGCGAATGATACCAGATTAGGGGCAATTCAACGATAACATTACACATATGTTTCTGAAAGGATGCTTTATTCCAGATGTTACAACTCATTTGATCAATTCTTATTCCACAAATGTAGACAAGTTTCAAATTTTATTGAGTGTCCGAGATATTTGAGCCAAATTTTGATACAGTTGAATTGCTGTTTTCAACCATCATTTAAAGACAATCCTGATCAAATTCCATTGTCTCAGATACAGTTCTATCTTGTTGAACTCCCTTTTAAGAACTTTTCCAGATCTTCATTGAGCTGAAATTCTCACCCTCGTACATGCTGCATTCTCATATCAGATTGTATACTTCTTACTGTCAGATATAACCTCCGATTGCAATGCAGTTATTAAACATGACACACAGCTTTTGTATGCATGGTTCCTCAGCAAGTTAATATTGTCCCTTATTAAGGCTGAATACAATTATTTTCTAGCATCGCCAGTACTTTTACTGTGGTGGTTCTCCACAGGTTCGTAGTAATGGCCTCGGTCTAATGTCATAATCCGATAGACTGCCCGTGTTCTGCTACATCATAATTCTTCTTGTCTTCTTAATAGCTTATATCTATAATACCATCCTATTCAGCATTATCAACGCTTCAAACAAGCACGTACAGATGGCTGGCTTCGTCTATACGGTGATCGGAATCAGGAAGTAAATTTTGTCCTGCCTCAGTTATGCCCCTTGGGTGTGCCTAAAAATCCGGACTCATTTACGGGAAGAAAATCTGACAAAAACCTGGAAGGTTGACCCCCCTTCTTTTTGCCTTTTTAAGTTGAGACCAGGCCTGGGAACATGAGTAGGAAGTTTAATTGAAATCGCTCTTACAAATTTTCCTGAAAATTGAGCCAAATTTGACCATTTTTCGACATTTTAAGGGGGTTTCCTTGGAAAAATGAAGCAAGCTTGGAGGGGAATGTTTGAGATTAATTTTTCTATATCGTAGCAGTGCTATGTCTTAAAATAATAGCTTAATCATGCTCTTTCAGAAAATATATACATAGAAGCTATTTGGGTTGAAGAGTTTACGACAACTGGTGGCCGAAAAACAGACCCATGGTCTACTCCTTGCCCAATGGAAGAATCCCTGGAGTGCACCCTGTGAAATTATGATGAGAAAGGGAGGTTATTTTTTACGGTTGACCGGAGTCCAGAATATGATGTGGTGGTGCCTGTACAGCTAGAAATTTATTTTAGTAGGCTTGAACGGAGCAGAGGCAGGTGATGTCACAGATAAACAACGTGGAGTCCGGTGATGTCACAGATAATCGAAGCGCAGTCGGGTGACGTGACAGATAAATGAAGCGGAGTCGGGTGATGTCACAGATAAACGAAGTGGAGTCCGGTGATGTCACAGATAATCGAAGCGGAGTCAGGTGATGTCACAGATAAACGGAGCGGAGTCGGGTGATGTCACAGATAAACAGAGCGGAGTCGGGTGATGTCACAGATAAACGGAGCAGAGTCGGGTGATGTCACAGATAAACGGAGTGGAGTCGGGTGATGTCACAGATAAACAGTACGTCTGAAACAGTTGAGTTCCTGTTTCAATAACATATGCATTTTCCATCTCTCTCGTATGCAATTCTAGCTTCCTTTGATAAATTGATAAAGATTGAAATGCGCATGCATGCCACGTTTTTGGCCCAATGTCGTCAGAGGGTGTTACACTGACAGTTTATGAGATTACACACTCTGATAATGAGAGAATGACTGACTGAGGCACAAAATATTTCAGTGGCTGTCTGTCCATCCTGCCACTGAAGAAATTAGCTGTTGTATTGTAATATATGAGCAACAACTGCCATAACACCACAATACTTGTCACACTTCTTCATTTGCCGCCGAGGAGACATTTGTGAGTTATGATTACCATGTTAAATTAACTTTTCACAGATATGACCGCCTATATTAGGAAAATGGAGACATTCAAGACAGATTTAGACAACTTGTTAATTAATCATTAACTCAAAGAATGTATCTCTTTCAAGAAGTCTTGATAGACCTTTGCAGAAGTTGAAGCTGTGGATTTATAACTGGAATCAAAGTGGATCTTTCTATGGCAGATAGAGATAACAACATTATTTGTTCACAATTTTAGACCGTGTTTATAAAATGAGTTTATATAGGAAAATATCAAATGGAGGTGGGAAATTTTGCTTTTTACATCAGTTGAATATTATTAATTGAAGCATCCAATATATCCCACACTGACTTCCTTCATCTCCAGTGGTAGTAACTGTATAGTCCAACCAACATCCATGAACACCACTGAAAACAAAATCAAATACATAGAGGTAATCATAATGATGCAAAATTTGATCAGGATTTCCTTCAGCCAATGTTTCCAAATATTATTCACTTTATCCATGTGAAACTTGTCCAATGATATTACATTTGTAGTAAAATGGGGAACTTCTAACAAAATATCAGGAAAGATGACAGAACAAAGACTTGATGCTTATTGTTTTTCTTCCAGGAAGAACAGAAGACTCTAAAAGAGTTATACAACTCTAATTTGTCCAGGCTTGTCAGTTTCCCGGTTTATTATTTACATGTATGAGCAAGAATAGGATGAATGTAAGCCTCTTCAAATAGGCTAATTCTATGAAGCCTAAATTCTGCCATATAAATCTATCAAGTATGACTACGGTAAGTTCCCTAAAGTATTCGCGACCCTAAGTAAATTCGAAAACGGGCATTTTTCGCCAAGTCACATGACACTGTTCCCTAAGTAATCGAAAACAGCCCATTTGCGAAAAACCGCGGTCCTAACTATTCGAAAATCCCCCATTTATCGTGGTCACGAGATTGATAATATTATGTAGTTGTGCGATGGAAAAACTTCCATATCAACGGTTTTCCTTAGAATTAGTATTTGATAAACCTTGCAAACTTTTTGAGCATTTTGAACATAACCAATTGTAACAACTAAGTTGATTTTCATTATGTCTCAAAGGAAATGTTTCCAATGTTTAAACCGCGATTTCTCATGGTCATTAAATTGGGAATATTGCCGGTTTACGGTGACGTGCGATATTAAACATTGCCCATTGAAGAGAGCATGCATTCGATATTATACTGAAAATATCAAAATGAAGAACTGGAAGTTACGTTTCATTCGGTCTTAAAAAAATATAATGCTGAATTTTGACCGGACATTTGAACCACGGATTTTCTTAGATTTACGATCAACCCCAACCCCAAGTTGCATTAATTTTGGCCACTGTATGCCATGTGCGCCTCACCCTAAAACCAGAAACGCGCCTGTTTGGGTTCGACTTCAGATTTTTTTCCCCGAAGACACGAATGTTGAGATTCCCAGCTATGATACTGAAAACATATTTTGTACTGTTCAGACAAAAATAATTTAGAAACGTATCATTTCCAGCGAACGCGGCGATCCAGAATATTTTACGACCGTGGAATTCCTGGCGATGCATATACCGAAAGAAGTTTGCGCACTTGTATTCAACTTTTCAGGAGCAAGCAATAGTACAGACTTATTCTCTTCAATCACCCCTGGATAAAATAGAAACGAGGATATTATTCAGAGAATTATCATGGAAGGAAAGCTGTGACCTTCCGGATTAACAGTGACATATGGCTGCATCGGAATCTTCATAGCCGTAAAAAGCGGCGCCATTGTGCACGGTGTCATTGTTTCATGGTTCACATGGGTCCTTAAAAGTTTGTAAAAGTGCATAATTTTTATATTGAAAATTAAAGGCCTTGAAAGTTCTTGAAAATTAGAATTTTTGAGTGAGTTTTTTTACACTATTAATGAAGATATTACGGTACTTCTGACTTGATTATTGACACAAAAGTTGAATGTCGGAAGAGACGTTTACGTAAGATAGCCGAGATCATAGGCGGTAGTTTGATAGCAACTGAAGCGGAGGTCGGAATAGTGGGTTGAGATTAAAAGTAAAAAAAAAAAAAGATGGAATAAACTAATGGTTTTCTGTCTACTTATTCTCTAAATCTTACTGTCTAAAATGTGAATTAATTTTGCTGAACCCATGAGATAAAAACACGGTTGTACATTTGGCTGTTTCGTCATCAATCGATCCGTCTTTCGTCAGAAATATTCCAGAATACATTTACATCTGAAACAGATTGAACCAATTTTTTTATATTTTTCATGAGAGTCGTGATCTCACTGTTACGAAGGCATAATATATTGAGGTTGTGTTGGCTGAATATATTATGAAGCGGGAACCGTGTACAAGCGAAAGTTTGGCCCACGTGCCATGCTATCCAAGTATTGATCACGTGATGTTATTGCAACTCCGTATGGCGGGAAAATGTACAACCAACACGTGGCATGTTGAAACTTTCATTCTTCCATGTCTACAGACCCCACCTAATTCTATGAAAGTATTTTCATACATTTGTTAATAAAGGATCGAAGGGATACAGTGAATTGTTAGAATGGGCAAGCAATTCATGTCGTTCGTTTAGCCGCTATTCATGGCGGGATGAGCTCGTTCCAGCTGGGAAGATTGTATATCGTCTCCGATGAGTTGGCCCTGATATGGGTCTCAGTTGAGTTGGCCTTGATATGGGTCTTCAGAGAGTGTCGGGCGCTTGCTTAATTTGCTGTTCGTTTCATTGACATAAACAGTTTGAAAAGCCCTTCCACAATATTTTCCTATGAAGAGCAATCAAGAAATTATTAGGTTTGATTTTCAATCTGAAAATGACGTAATCTGTGTTTCTTCATTAGATCGTTATATATTTTCACGTGAACATCATTGGCGTCACTGGGATAGTTATGCCTAGTCTTCTCGGCCATGAAAAAAATTCTGCAAGAGTTCAAGCATGTCCTGAAGAGAAAATAAAGAAAATATCAATGTCTAAGTGACAGAATAGGCCGTTGTCCCGTATGTACTAATACAAGGATATACGCGAATTTGTGATTTTAAATTGGCCGGGCGTCCGATGAAACTAATCTCTTCATTGTCAGCCGATCATTGCAGTCAATTATTCGAACCTAATTTAATGGTTAAAGAGAAGACAGAATGCCTTATTTATCCTTTGATGAATTGCGAATTATTGCCTGACAAATCTAAACGCACAACAAAAATTTCCCGCATTTTGCTTCGGGGTTTCCCCTCGGCCACACGTGTTCGTACCACTGAACTTCGCCGAAGTATATTAGGCTTCATTCTACACACAAAGTATAGTGAATGTCTCGTGGTTGTCGATCTTATATCATTTAATAGTGCTGTCTGGGGTAAATATCACAAAATTAAAGAAACACCACAGTCGCCGTATTGTGACCTTTCATTGTCGAACGGTATGGGCATTTAATATGGGGACTCTAATTTACGAAAACGTCCGTTTTTCTGAACTGACCTGCACAAACTATTCGGAAGTGGTAAGTTTTTCACGACTGCGATATTCACTTCCGGTCACGAATACTTAGGGAACTTACCGTAACCAGATCGCTACCTTTGAATCGCTGGGGTATGAAATAAACTGTATGCAGAGGAAATCTGCCAAGAATAGTCAATAGATGCTGATGAGACCAGAGTTTCAGGCCTACATATGAGAATTGATACAAAACAAGATACCTGTGTCTTTGGGCTGGAGAGTCAAGTTGAATGATTTACACCGGTCTCGACAATGGGAGTTGGGCAGAACACGAATTTTCCTGGTTCCACATGCCTGTGTGTACCATACACTCGGGAAAGTCTGAATTGCCTACAGATAAATAGTGTACTAATAAATATCAAACACCTGTTGATGAATTAAATTTATGATATTTACATGTCAGATCATTCTCATTGTGCAAGACTCACTTCTGCGAGAAGAGTCTCACACTGGCAGTAAGTGGTAGCCATCCCGTACCACTTCATTAGATGTGTATGACTTCTCTGTATGATTGTCTGGCTGGTTCTATCAAATAACTGTTCTATCTGTCTAAACTGCACCGATTTATCTCTCTGTAATAACAGTATTTTCATCAAAAATGACAAAAAAAATAAATAGCACTATTACCCGATATATATGACATCTACTGTGTGATAACTGATGTAAAAACGAGTCGAGACTCGCTGTCAAAATTGTGACATGGCTCTCATTTACAGAAGAGTCATGATCTCACTATCATGAAGGCATGAGATTGATGTCAGGTTAGTGAAACTGACACAAGGGGAGTTAATTCTAATGGAAACATCAAGGAAGGGAGATAACTCAAATTGTGGCATCAAGGGGAATAATTTAAAATTTTCAAGCCAATGGATATTCATTTTCCCTTTATGCTGACAAAGTAAGAAAATACACTATTCTAATAAGCATATAGCATGAAATTGAAGAAAGTTTTAAATCATTTTGAATCTTCCTTAATGGTTACATATATGCCTACCAGTACCATATCTCTATTAATTCAATCGCAGGAACTGCAACTTAATAAATTAACCGAGAGTGACTAAATGTTCTGTGTTATTACGAATTGTAGCACTACAATATTTTGAAGCATTTTTGAAGAAATTTGTGAACAGATGGATAAATGAAGAATATTTTCACTTATATGCGTTCAATGTTGCACTTTATCTGGTCGAATTAAAGTTACATCTCTGCTAAGCTAACATTACCATTTAAGCTACAAGCAGAAGTTCTGGGTACTGAGTGCTAAATACTTGCTTACCAGAGTATATGGATCGGTGCCTGGCCCCTCCACAATCACAGTCTTCTCAAAGGAAACTTCCACCTTTGTGGATATGAATGGTGGCCGACCAAAGAATTGTCGGATGATCCGGTTCACAGCTAGATTGTTGGAATGCCTGAAGGACAAAAGTGAGTGACTGAGTCAGGAAGAGAGAAAGTGAATGTCACAGTCAGCAATATTTCTGCCATATAACAATGACAACTGCGCAATATTAACAATCTGCTATCTATTTTACATATCAATAACTTGCCAATATTGTTCAGGTCAGTCACATCATATGACAAGCTGCCAGAAAACTGGGAATTTTCTTTTCTTACCTGGTAACCACAACTGCAATGTTCTTATTGTACACATAGTCCTACCTGGAGTTAAAGCCTGAACAGCAATATTTTCAACTATTTTCTGATATTTAGGCTGCAGTGACTTTGACCATTGCATGACCCTTTGACTTCAAAATCAACAGGCATCTTCTTTTTCATGAGTCTGAGGTATACCGTGAGTTATAGCCTGGATGTAACAATTTTTGATGATTTTGCTGATTTTTTTAACCAGTGACCTTGATCTTTGACATTTCATGGCTTTCTTTTCTATGGTAATTAAAAATAATTCATCTGAATCCAACACATTCTCGTAAAATTTTAACAATCTGTATTGAAATGATAGCTTTGGATCCTCGTAAAATGGAATGCAGGAATTTGTTTGGATTCTCGTAAGGCCTGCATTTTGACCTCAAAATGAATAGGGCTCCATTTTGTCCCATGGGTATTAGGTATAACCAAAGTTTGGTACCAAACCATAACAAAGAACTGAAGATAACACACAGACAACAACAGTTAATAGGTCAACAAATGGACAGACTGTAATACGAATAGGCTTCTTCTTTACCAAGGGGGCAACCATATAATATGTACACCATCGGATATACGCTCAATGTGCACAACATATGAAAAGCAACAGAAAAGAAAATGAATGCCCCATGGGTAAGGTATACCCCAAGTTTGGTACCAATCCATAACATGGAACTTGAGATATCGCAGATGGATGAACAGAACTCACTGTCGCATAACACAACCTCATCAACAAAGGGCATATAAAAAGGAGCATTCCATACATATACACACATGATAACAAGGAAACTGAATAACTTAAGTCCACTCAATACACCATTACAGCCAAGCAGGAAGTACATGTAAGACAAACCTCATTGCTTTGTTGACTTCATGTTAATGTTGAATTTCATTATCTTTCTTACTCTTGCAGTAACAATATATATCTTAGTCATTTCCACAACATTGACAGTATAATTAGAAAAAAAAACTACAGTAAGTATAGATTACATTCTGTATATTTAGGATTACAATTATACATCAGGAGTTCATGTGTTGTACTGTAGTAAATACATGTACGAGTACAGCTACATTGTAGCTCATAAAACAAGAGCCTTATGGGCTTCAATCCAAGCCCATGTACACTTTTAACAGCAGAAACCCCAACTTATGAGACAAATTTTGAGAGTCTATCTACGATCCTTCATAAAATATCGTAAAAGTCACCAGTAGCATATATGCACTACTATAGTGTGAATTTGAAGAGCATATCCATGATCTCTGGAGATATTGCAACATAACTAGAATTTGACCTGATACAAGTGGTCAAGGTCATTGATCTCGTTACGCTTCAGACCAATCACCAGTTGCAGATGTCATATGAATTTGAAAGGCTGACCATCAACAGTCCTTCCAGCGACATTCCAGAGTTAACAAGCAAGTTGGACAGGCAGATGGACAAAACAGACAGTAACCTTGGTAACCTTTGGCCAAAATTGACCGAGGGGTAGAAATCAATAGGCTTCTTCTTCGACATTAAAATCCACATCTTTGAACTGTACTTACAGTATAAACATCATTTTCAATGATTTACTGTTTTTCAACCACAATGACCTTGACCTCAAAATAAATAGGGTCCCTCACTGCATCATGGGTAAGGTATACCCAGTGTTTGGTGCCAATCCATGACAGGGAAATGAAGATAGCACACAGCGTACAAAGAAATATTAACAGACAGACAGAAATCGTGATCATGATATACGACCTCATCAATCGACGGGCATATAAAAACTTGACAAAGACGATATATGTAGGCCTACTTCTCATGTTCCTTGTTGATCCAAAGCTGGCTGGAAATAAACATAATGAATCCTAATTGATAGTTAGACCTGGTTCATCATTACAGAAACATCAGTACCGTACCATCAAGTTTTACTGTTATCAACATCTGCTAGTTGTCAGAGGGTATATCTGTTTTTGTTTTGTTTTTTTACATTTCTCATGTCAACCAACTAAAATATAAAAGTAGAGTGGCATGATTATGTATGTGCCTGAACAAATCCTGAAGGAAATATGGATGTGTACCAAGTGATCATAAAGGCAAAGTGAGATGAGATTACTGAGATTAGAGATTCTATGGATAACAACTTCTTTATTGCTGTGGAGCTGATGTTTCACTGGAAAAGTTGGAAGTATCTCCAATGAAACGTCACTTTCACAGCAATAAAGAATTTCCAACGAAATGTCAGCTCCACAGCAATAAAGAAGTTATTATCCACAAAATAGCATTGTGTCTAGGCGATCACTACCATGTAATAAAATATATTGAACAGCTATGTGCAATCTCAGTGGCATAAAATCATATTTTATATATCCTGACCTTCATATGTGATCATGTTTAATATTGTATCATGAAATTGGTTGTATATATTTGAGTAGTACCGTCTCTCTCCTTACCAGACAACATGGAAGCCATCTGTGTCAATGATGCTCTGTTCTGTCACACTCCGAAACAAGTCGGTTGGTGAGTTAATGCCACTGACATTGGACTCAAACTTCAATGTTCTAATGTCCCCTAAAATATTGCGATTTGTCAATATCATCTGTTGGAGGCTTGCAAAATCCACATCTCGTTCCAGGGAACTCTGCAGAATATCCAAGTACAAACACAAACTGTAGGTAAATTCTTCAATTGACAAATAAACAGACCAATACTTACAAATATATTGGGATCTTTTAACACTGATATTTTCTTGCAGAATCTGGATATTAAATCAGTAACAATAAGAAAGACAATGTTAACTACATGTATATGGTCCAATAAAGACTAGATGGGTTGAACAAGAACAACATACATCCTCTCTTCCCCCAATCCTCTCTAAACGAGATAATTTATAATTGAGTATACCGGTATGAGAAAGAAATCTTCAAGAAATTGAATTGGAATTACAGTGAGACAATTTCAATAAGGAATTTATCACAGCAATAAATCTATACCTTGAAAACACCAACTTCAAAGTCCTCTTTCCAAGTAGCTGAAGATTCTGGTGTGAACTCCTTAACTTTCTTCTTGTTATCACAGTGCCAGCAGCTGTCAAAGGACTCATCAAACCAAGGGTTGTCTATAAGACACTCCGCAGAATAATAATCTGTGTGGAAATATAATACCAATTAGTTAAGTTATGATATAGAATATGATGTGTTGGATTGTGTTTTACTCTGTGTATTACCAGCACTATAGTAAATATACTGTTGGATGGTATATTTCGGTATACATAGTAAAATCTGTAGCAATATACTGTAGGTTCCCTAAATGCCCCAGTCTATGGAAATGTTTGAAGGAACTAATTATTGCAGAATAATTAATTAATTGGTTGGAAATGCAATAAAATATTATACAACACACAAGGTCCACATCTCTGGGAGATGCCGTCTCACTCATATGAACCATGGGTACATATGAACCATAGGTTGGACTGGATACCCACAGATGAGAACTGATCTGGGGTGAGTGAGTGAATATGATTTAACATCGCTTTCAACCATATTTCAGTCATGAGAACTGATCTGACAGGGATGTGGCATGTATATTTTGTAGCACTTTCCGCTCCCTGTTTTTTTTTGTGCCTATCTCTGGAATGACAAAAACTTAGAGCTGATACCTCTTGACTTTTTAGTTAATCATATTGGGGTTATTTTGAGCCTATTTCCATGACCCCCAAGCAGAGGATCTTGGGTAAATTCAAAATGGCAGCCATGTGGGGTACCAGAAATGTCACATTTTCATCATATTCCTTCAAAATTCTTACTTTCCTGTATGGAAAAGTGGATAGAAACTATTTTATTTCATATCAGATTATTTATTGCTAATTCATCAGTCAGTTTTTGCGAAGATACAGAAAAAAAAAGAAGAAAAATCTGGCCGAAAAATCGTCCAAAAATTGCCTTTTTTGAAAATGACACTATCTTGGACCTTTTTATATTTTCTAGCAGAGCTTGACCCAAAGATATAGTGTGGTATGTTTCAGCACTCTAGCCTTAGGGAAAATGAAAATATATACGTAAGGCTGTGGTACACCACAAATCGCCCAGCCATATAGGGCATGAGCATGTACATCTTAGAACTGTACATGTAGGTTAAGATTCAAAACATTCTCTTATAAATGTACATACATCATGCATTTTTAAGACAAATGACTGTAGAATAGTTTTTTTTAAATTTATTTTAGTAAAATAGGCAACAATTTAAAAAAATAAGATAAAGTTTACTAGTTCGAGTTGTCTCCTACTCAAGGTATATCATCAAAGTTGAAACAAGATCAACAGTTTCCATGAAATTTCAATTGAAAAATGGACACTTGTTTTCATTTGAATTTTTTAAAATTGGGATATTTTCTACACAGTAGCAGTGTCGGTTATACAAATCCCTATGACCTACCTTTCATAAAATATATAGTTTATTATGGTTATCTTGTATATTTATTGATACAGAAGACAAATTGTCACGGGGGGTGAAAAAACTGCCTCTAACGGGATAGCTATCCTTAAAGGTTATACAAAATGGTCTCAAAATCTGCTACTTTTTTGTGCTAAATTGTTGTAGAGGTGATTATATAGACTTATTTTACATTTTTGTATGTTTTCAAACTGCCCAAGGTTGGAAATAGCAGCAGTAAAGTGCAACAATTTCATGCCCCTTTCAAAACGGCGAAAGCTGTGACCGCTTGACCTGTGACGTCACAACCTGATTACGATCTCGCTAAAATGCCTGTTGTGACGTCCAAATGTCAGCGACATCACGCTAGAACTCCCACAGTTGGGTGAATCTTTCGTAACAACGCCCGACGTCATAAACTATGACGTTACGGCGCAATCGTAATCAGGTTGTGACGTCATGCACCAGAGGTCACGGCTCCAATACGCTTTCCCCCACATGTGTGCTATTCGTGTCCTAAAACCCACTTGGACGACATTATTCGAGAAAAAATACTAATTTGTTGTTTGGAACACTACTGGTTATGTTTTAATGCAAAGTAGTATACAGTCATTTGGTATAACCTTTAATGGGGATCGCCAGCCACGCTAGGCGGCGCTAGTGCTCCAACAAGTAAAGAAGATGTGACGTCATAAAACGAACATTTATAACGTCGTTACATTATGACGTTGCATTTGTGACGTCAAGAAAAACCACATGAGCATGCGCCAGTTTCCTCTTGGTACACATAGCCACCTGGCGTCAGTTCGAGCTGGCGAACCCCATTCTGTACAATTTTTTTTTTATGTATCATATTGGAGATATCATTGTATTCACTTTGATCACTAAATCATGGAAGTTAACCGGTCTGACACCAGACAGGATTACTCCCCTTGATCAATGAAATCTCTGATATGTTGTCATAATCAGACGCCACCGCCGCCCCGGCCCGGCCCGACTCATATGATAAAAAAGAAAGTTAAAAATAGATGGAATACCCAGAATTCACAGCAGATTAAAGAGGACTCCCGACTGTTTGGCGAACATGTGGTGATGAGCGGGATATGAATTTCAGTGGAAAATGCACGAAATGGTTAAGTTAAATGCATGAGATTTATAATTTTTAACCGGTCAACAACATATTTCACTTTTTTGCACAATACATATAAGCAAAACTATGGCATATATTTATTTTGTCAGGGAAACAATCTCCTGAAAATTCGCCAATAGTGCTCAGATCATTAACCGGAGTTCTTTATTCTTGAAAAATATATGAATAAATGCCCCCAATTAAGCGGTATCAGGCCAAATCGGCCACATACATCCCAAATGCCACATTTCCCGGACCTGCTTAGCTACAGGGCACAGTGATGGAAGGAACGAAGACATATGACAACTTGACTACGGGATCGGGACTAGATATCATTGGTGAGTAATATCGGCATAGTTTCTTGTTGGAACCTATGAAACTCTTCGTCATATGTCCTGGCAATCTCTAATTAAGAATTCGGATCAGGTTGTCCTGCAACCTTTCTAATTTATTTTATGAATGAAAGGCTTAAAATATTACTTATTTATTTTAACCCCCGATAATCGGCCTCAAATTTGACAGTAGCCTACCGTACTTTGTTTACACGGGAACAGTCCATTTTTAGTTACCGTGCAGAGAAAACCACTTGGATAAATTTTCCAACAATCTTATCATTTTTTACACTAGCTCTCAAATTAATATTTCATACATACATACATGTACATACATCCTCTTCTGCCTTGTAGGCCTAATGGCCTGTTGCAGTTCGGTTGTCATGTCTTTCTGCACTTGCTGCAAACATGTCGTGCACTGGTGTAACACAGAACCTGAAGTCAAACATATGCTTGTCCACCCTCGACTTGAATGCGTTAACGGATGGAGCCGAAACCACAGACTCTGGTAAGGAGTTCCACATGTTACAGATCCGGTGCGTTAAAAAGTTCCTCCTAACAAGTTTACTTGCACGTATTTTCAGTAATTTGAGACTGTGCCCTCTGGTTCTTGTATTAGTATCTAGCTCAAATGGCTGCATGTCCGTTGTGTAGACGTTGTGTAAGTATTTATACGTATCAATAAGATCACCTCTTGCCCGGCGGTAATAAAGGCTTGGAAGATCCAGAAGTTTAAGGCGATCAACTTTTATCTTATATTTTGCCGCTTTTATAAACAAAATTTATCGGTAAAGTTACTTAATGCTCCTGCGATGTCATGTGCCAAGCTGTCGCGCGAGGTCAAGGAGACGCTCGCTGGAGATGCATCATGAACCTACATGTATTGTGGTCTGTTTGCATTTTCATTGAGAAATTATTCTGAGAAATAACACAAATAAACCTTTAAAATATCACCATAACTAAACTCCCTCGCCCGTAACAGATCAAGCTCAAATTTGAAATTAATTATCACCTGTTATGTTATACATGTTGTGAAGTGGTAGGAACAACAGACGTGAATATCGAAGAAGATGGTACGCCAGTGGCACGAGCGGTTTGGATAACCTCATTTGTGTTTTGTCATCGAGGCAAGAAATAACGAGGAAGGCAGTGAAGATCAGACTCAAAAAGACCAGCCACGTCACAACGCCATAGCAAGCAAACGTGCGGAGTTTATCGCCGAGCCCCTTTTCAACATTTTTCGGTTTTTCCATGTGACTTTTGTTGGAATCTAAAGCCTCTGAAATACAGGCATTGATTTCTTCTTCTTTGAATCCCCATCTTTTGCCAAGTTGTCGAATTTGAGCAACTTCTTCAAGCACTTGATCAACAGTTGTCAACACTTCCGCATCCATGTTGTCAGTCAATTGTCGGGAACCTTCCCGTTTATTCTCCACGTGCCGTTACCGTACGCTTCTCGTGTTTCCTCCTTAGATTCTCCCCGACCAGCGGAGAATACAAAAAGTCTAAACAAATCGATAAACCGTATTCTCTGATGTTGACCAGGTCATAAAATTACAAAATGATGTTTGTTTATTTCATTATTTCAAACAGTAACCTCTCTGGATCGTAGCAGTTTCACTGGATAGCTCAAATTACATACATATAATTAAAATCATCCCGTTCACTTATATCCCTTAGTTTTGTCTACTCCGGTCTTCTCAGCTGAAAACTGGGAATGGCGCGACAGTCGCAGCAGCAGCAGTCTGAGCAAATCAGCAGACTGTCAACTATCAAGGCATGAGTTGAGACAATGCCTGCAACGTTCAACTCTGTTGATCGAGAGTGAGTATTTACCAAGGTATACGAAGAAGTTCTGAAGTTTGTGACTACATAACAGGAATGATCGAGTTCAGTTGTTGTTGTCCAGTCTCCACTCCAGTCTCCAGACCTTTTCTGGTCAAGTCAAGTTCAAGACTCAAGTAACATGCCTCTAAATCTGATTTTAGAACATCACTGAACAATGTAGCCCGAAAACATCGGCTAAGGAGTCTATTTTTTTGGTTGTTGTTGCTGAATCTGACTCCTTAGCCTGAATGACTGATAGAGCCTGAAATGGAAATAACTAAAATTAAGACGTCAGTCGCTCGAGATCTTTAAGTTTAACTGCACACGGAGTGGGGATTTGAGACAGAGGCACAAAAAGCATTTTATCGAATAAATAATATGATTTGGCATCTCCAGCACTATGACAACCACCTAAATGACTTCTTTAATTCGACGGAATCTGCCATCAAACACGGATTTTGTCAACAAAACTGTTGTTTCTTTCTTCACAGTTTACAGGGACATGCGCAGAATGGGGTTGACCTTTTGGATCACGTCATCAAGAAATCGATCGAAGACGGTTATAAACCAATAGCGACGTGTGTTTATTCACGTGATCAGAAAGGTCACGAGATAAAAATAGCGAAGGTCATATTCTTACAAGATGTCAGAAAGGCGCGAAAACGTTAAAATCACGAGGTCTTTCTCACACATTTGATCACATTTTGTCAGCATCAAAACAGTCATGATAGATGGTACATGGACAAAGAAGCTCAGGTCGGTCAAACTGTATCAAATTGGCGTATTATTTATCTCCCGTTTCATTATTTTCGTCACCGAAAGATTGCGAAAAGACACTTTTCGCAACAGCAGATTTTATCGCGAAAATTTAACCTACCCTCAATCTGAGCTGTGATAGGAATGCCACGCACCCTTACCCTATATTTACCTATCACAGCCAGAGTTTCTGAGTTATGAACAATGGCGCACGATTCCGGACCTTTCATCGAAATGAACAAAGTTCTCCGAAATATTTTTTACGCGTTTTGATTTTTTTCTACAGAGTTATGAGCCTTTATTATGATAAAGTTTATTCAATCAGTCAGTAATTTCTTCACAGTGACTTGGGTAGCAGGGGTGTCTTTGGAGATCTAGTAGAGGAGGGGTATGTAGATCGATGTAGGGCGTATAGAAAGCATTTTTATGACATCTACCATCATTGTGGTGTATGAAATGTGGGAAATACCTGTATTCTTGCAAAACAAATATATATATATAATCACAACAACAACATCATCGACGAAGATACCCCCTGCAACCCAAGTCACTGTGAATTTCTTGTCTATTTTGTGTCCCAACAAATGGGAACGTTTTGTTCAATTTTTTGAGAAATAAGAATTGTTGTGTTCTGAAACTTATATCACTGGAACAATGAAAGTATTACAGTATAGAATTAGTGTTTTGGGTGGTCGATCTCTGGGTTAAATTTCTGACGACTGTTGATGGACAACTTCGAAACTGACTTGGAAGATGCTTAGTACCTTGTAGATGTGAATGGCTGGTCTTTTAGGCACTTCCATGATTTTCAATAGAGTTATGACCCTTTATCTCGTCAGTCAATAGTTTCTTTTTCAGACTTGGTCAGTATATCATTATGATGGACAGCTTCAAAACTTACATGGAAGATACTTACAATGTAATACCTTGCACTATCTGTTTTGGAAGTTTTTTTTTGGTCATTTCATTGATTTTCCACAGAGTTTGGCCATTTATCCAATCCATCAAGAATTCCTTGTTTGATCCGTATCCCAGTTACGGATGCACATTTTGAAGCTTATATGGAACATGATTATTATCTGTCAGATGTACTTTACCGTGTCCTATTCATTTGTGCCATATTTATTGCACTTAACCTATGTCTGTCAAGATGTACCTTGGGGAAATAAGGTTCGAAATTCCACTGAAATAATACTGAATTTCACTGAAAATTTTTGTCAAAATAGAAGTGAAATCACAGTGAAATCTCAGTGAAATTTCAGCAAAATTTTGATCAGATTTCACCGGGATTTCACTTTTATTTTGACAAAATTATTCAGTGAAACTCAGTGTTATTTCAGTGAAAGTTTACTGAAATCTCAGTGAAATTTTGGGATGAAATTTCATTTGCTCGAGAATCCCACAACAATTTTTTGGTGAAAATTCTGCAAGCATCCATGCAGTGGTTCCACTGTGGCACAGACCTACATGATTGTAGGTTGCGGGCCCGTAGGCTGGACCTCGCTGGACCGACAGAGTTCTGCCCCAGAAAAAGTTCACATCCAACACATTTATAAGCGAGATGGAAAGTTTGATAGGCCTACTAAATGTCAAAATATGTTATCAGAATGCACCAGAATGCAGCTTATGTATGCATATTCTAATAAAATTCCTCAAAATGAGACCTGAATCCACCTGATGAGACTTGATGGGTGGAAGAAAACGAGTTCCGTTTGAGGTATCTTAATACACATAGCTAGAGATACAGAGTTTTTCTCCCAGTTTACAGCCTGTGTCTTCACCCGACTGTATGTGATGGTGCGTGATGATCGCTGTTAAATGCTAAAAACGGCAAATGGTCTATTGACTGAATATGACAAAATATTACTCAAATTTCACTGAAATTGTGTCATGATGCTTACATGAAGTATGGACTATCAAACGGCCTGAAACAAATGCTGGCGGATGGGTTGGTTTCAGCCAGAAGCACTCTTCACAGTCTTGTACATTTACATGTATTTTTGGATGCATATGGTTGTGAATCTAATATATTTCTTATTAAAAACACTATAAAAAATGGTTAACTGTAGTGTATGAGGGGATCTTTGCATGCTGTATAGATTTACAATGATCATGGCGACAGCCCATGTCCTATGTGGGGTTAATTCCACTGGTCATGGTGGGGGTAGGGCTCACCGGAAATGCCCCACGGGGTTGGGGTATATATATGTTCGTCCCACAGTGTTGGGGTATATGTTGGGGACAAGTCTTGGTGAAATTCACCATGTCTGTACCCATCTCTCAGACCCCACACATGAACATTGCAGAATAATGTCTTAAATGTATTTTGCCTGTTGTCATCAGTTTTGTAGTGGGCTACATGTATCTAGGGGTTCATGTTATTCGATGGATGCATATTACAGGGCATGAAAAGTTCACGTGTCCACCTGTCGCGGACACATATTTGTCAGTGACAGGTAGGAACAAATTCTACAGGGATTCATAGAATATATCAATAACTGAAAACTAACAGTAAAAAACCTAAAAGTGTACGATATTGTTGTTGCTTGTTAAATGATGTCAGAGTTATGCTGAAAGCTTAAGAGCTAGAGCTAAAAATAAATTCCAAGCTTCTGTATACTTCGGCAAGCATTGACATATCGGCCATTGGAGATGGCAGACCGAACTTCCGAGGTACGTATTGCATTATAACTGACAGATATTCATCAGGTCAACATAGCAGGAACCCGCATTCTCATGTTAGATAAACGAGTAAAAGAAGGTTCTCGAGGGATGCCTGTCTTACTACACGCATTGCGACAGAAAAGCTGGTGAAGAAAAATGTGCTACCGGTAACTGAAACAATTCCATTCTTTGTCCCGATGTTATCATATCATTTAGTTTATTTTACAAACAACTCAAAACTTGAAGTTTAATATCTAGAGAATGTTTTTATTAATAAACAAATAGCTGGACACGGTTGACACTGCGACCAGACAAAGCGATGTTGTTTGTGTTGTGCTGATCAGTCTTTTGGTTCCCATACGTTCATTGATATATTTACGATCTCCGAATCTTTTCAAATCGCATGACTATAAAATGCTAATAACTCGTATATCTGTGCTTACGTCCTAGTGCCTGATAATCTTCTTACTACATGAGGTAATAAAAACAATTTGAAATGCAATATAAAAGAGCATGTGGGTGGGCACTAAAACGTGAAAAAACGTTTTGAACCGGTGGTAAGAATTTGGACTTCTATGAGAAATTTAGACAAAATAATTAGTGTGCAGGTAATTTTTGGGTGAGACAGGTAGAGAAAAACCTTACCTGTCACATGTGACAGGTGGTTGCTAAACGCGACGTTAAACTGTAACAGACCTCTCAAGTTATAATATTGCCAAGGCATGAGATTTGAGTATATCCGCCCATGAGATACGAGCCCCCCAAAAATGCAAATTTCTAGGTGTCCTTCCATACAATTTTTGCATTTTTGTTTCATATAACAGCCTACCGTTATACCTGCATGTGGGCTATGGATACTTTATAACCAAGTGTGGGAAAATTTTGAAATTACTGACTCCTATATCTGCAAACTAGAGCAATTTTGAACAATTCTTGGTTATAATTTCATGAAAATGCCCTGATGCGTGAGATTTTGATATAGCTTCATGAGAGCGCGATACAGATGCCAAATGCGTACACGTGTCTCACGCCAAATGCGTGAGGTTTGATAGGTCTGCCTAAATTCTCTCTCTCTCTCTCTGTGACAGGTGGACTGAAAAAAACCATTTCATGCCCTGTAATAGTGTGATATCCATAGGCCTTATTGGTCAATTTCTGCCACATTATGCATAGGCCTCAGTATACCAAAAACAAACGTAATAAAATGAGCTGTATCAAATTGCCAGAAATGCCTCTACCTGGGCAAATATAAACGTTATAGGTAAGCTTATATGATAAAAACCTAGTCTACTGCACGAATACTGGTTACTGCACGAATACTGTTCACACCAACAAGGATATACCGAGTAGTCCGATCAAATATGGTTGTTCGTTGAGTACTTCGCTCAGGCTGTTTATGTCGCTACACACGTCCTAGCGTGCAAAACCAGCCTGCATAAATATAATTGGTCGGATTTCTAGATGCGCCACCTCGGGAGGCTTTGGCAGTTTGCCAGTCTAAAGGGCTCAACAGCTGGCAGCATGTAGTTCCAAGGCTGTGACCTGCAATCTTCATGTGGTGTTAGCTCAGGGAAGTTTGTTCAGCGTGGAAGCGGACCTTATCGGGTGTTTTATAACTGCAAGTATTTGGAATTACATGTGCATACAATGATCCTATTTCTTTATCTGAAGTTGACAGCCTCTTCATGTTCATTACATGTACATTTAACCCGTCAGTTCAATTTAATTGTTTCAATCTCAAGCACAGTACAGACAGTATGTGAAATGAGTTTTGGGAGAAAAAGAATAAATTGGTCATCAGTGGAATTGGAACCCACGACCCCAGCAAAATGCCCCAATGCTCTAGATACTGACTGTGACGGCAGCCCATAGGTTTTACACTCAACCTTCTCTCTTCATGTTGCATTGTGTACAACAGGCATGAAGAATGATAACTTAGTATGGCATAGTGCCCGCCGCTGAGCGAATATGCCTAAGATGATTTTGAGACAGACATGACAGAAAGAGATGAGATTGGAACTCGCGTGAAGACCCTGGCTAAATGCATCGATGCTCTACTGACTGTGCTATATTTTCCATTTCCTCTATTTTTTCTACTCCCAGCACAGCTAGATTAAAGCTTCATGTGACATTATATTTTTTCGATGTTTAACCCTATCTGTACATGTACCATAACGGTACAATTGCCTGTCATTAAAGGCACGCAAAAATAATTTCTAGGAAATATTTTCATCAGATTACCGTCGACCCTTAATTGTTACTACCGTACGTCCTACTTCGTTCTTCGTCATATCAGATTTGTCACTGTAACAAAAAATGAACAAATATGAACCAATGATAGTGAAAAGGAAGACATTAAATTTTTATCAAACACATTTTTACTTGATTATGAAGTAATATTTACATATTTTCAACCTTAAAACTCCCGCTACCTATTTTATTTATTTCATTTCTCACACAAACTTCTATCACGTCAGTGAAAACCATCATTGCTCTTGACTGCCTGTTCAGTTCTCGGCAAAATATATACCAGTGTATACCTGATTTGTTTGACATCACTAAGCTTATGCGTTGAAGGTCCAGCATGTTGTAAGCAAAATTGTCTGTCACAAACAGTATCGTCAGCCTTCAAATTTACAAAAATTTTAGCCATGACACACCTGGACGGATGCCGAGGGGTGCTTCGAATGCATGCCTCAAATTTTACACAAAAAAAAATTCAGTTGTATTATCTACTCTGCCACCTGTCAGAATGTCTGCGCTCACTGAGAGAACTGATCAAGAGTTGTCTTCCTTGCCAGACGCGGATCTATTTACTTTAAGCGCAACACATTTTTGTCTCGTGTGCTCATATCAGTAAACTATACAGCGGCGACAGCTTGTAGTGTGATACTACAGGCTGTCGCAGTCGTACTGTATGCAAACATGATTTGTCCGTTGAACATAGGTAATTTTGCTTTTGTTTGAGAGCTAATTTGAAATGAATAAACTTATGCTTCTTCTATATGTCTATTGTTACCATTGTAGATTTTTGGATGACCTCTATGAATGAACCTAATCCTGCCGTATGTCTGAGAAATGTACATGTACCAACTGGTATCCAGAAGATATGTACCGGTATTCACCTCGCCTATTCATAAACCTTTAAACAGGTTGGTTACATTTTTACCATGATGATTGTTGAATGTTCAAAATAAGTTTTACATGAATATCGTCACACCCTACGTCTGACCGTAGCAAGCCGTTGTAACGGTGGCCAGCCAAGGTGCATATTTTCGTACAGATGAGGTGGCGTAAGAAAATATGAATTCTTTCACATTTCTCTGAGGTTATGGGCAATATTCATTCATCAGAAACCACTATCGGCATTCCAATGCACTGTAGGTCTGTTTTTCGAGATACGGTAATTTCTCTATTAATTCACCTTCCAAATTTAATTCGAAAACGTCCGATTTTTCCCCTGTCGTGATTTTGTCCATCCTAATAAAACGAAAACGGGAGCATTTTCAATATACCCGTGAAACAATAAATTCGAACACTCCCGTTTTCGCCACGGAGTTCGTGCCGATGAAAGTAAAGTGAATATGTTACTAGAATCTCGTATAGTATGTCGCCATATGCTATTATTCGTAAACGCAGAGAAACAACAGGGAATGGTACAATATAATCAGACTGAATTACTATTACTTACAGTCTATAAGGAAAAAAATTGATTCAATTAACTCCGCAGTCCTGTAATTTTATCCTAACTTGATCGCGTTTCGCCGCAGTCGGGTAAAATATATACAGTAGTCCCCCGCACGTGGTCGAGTGTCTGCACACGGCCCGCTATTGAATCATTCTTCAGTTTCCAGCGTTCGCATATCAAATATCATTTTTTCAATCAGCATTCCTTTATTTGAAAAACACGGTGAATATTTTCCGAGAAAGCAGAACTACGTGCGAATGAATTATGTTTGAACGAAACATAAAAATCACCGACAACGATGGTCGACGTGACATGCTCTTAGGAAATTTTCATGGCGCTCCTTTTCTGTTCAAGTCTTTACGGTGGTTCATCGTCCCTCATTAATTCATGGCCCCTTTAACTTTTATACGTTGGTGATTAAATAGAATACATTTTATGCTAATATATTTTCAGATGAAGCCGGCTGTCGATCTGACCTGGAGTCAACAATCGCATGCCGCGGTTATAATTTGGATATTAGTAGCCCAGTGTTTAGAATTTTTTTTTTAGGAAAATGGAATAAATCCATCCACGATATGGTTCTCAGTACTGCACGGACAAAATCATCAGGATATTGAACATATGAATATATTTTATAACTTTTCTCAACTAGATTCTCTGAAAGGCTGAATTAATTTCACTAAACCGTTGAGAAACGGGATTGTACATTTGCTGAGCTTTTCGTCATGATTCTCCGATCAGAATACAATCACAACTTTATAGATGATCTAATTTACCGGGTAATTGAAATGTCGATTTCTGTATATTTCCTGAAGTGGATCAGGTTATATTTACTGAGTGTATATTTATAAATTATGGAAAAGCTACAGTCGGGCCAAATCTCAAACCAGAAAGACGATCGGATGCAGGTAAAAGTTTTTCTTTTCAAGAATTAAACATTGTTGAATGACTTGATTTTGAGTCGGCAGTCATATATTGTGAACCAGGAACTTTCAATCATGTGATATTATTGAAATTACCATGCCGTTTATGTGGAATACGAACAACTGAACGGCAGGCAACAAGTTCAAGTGAGTGGTGACGATTTGATACAAAAGTATAAAACGGATGCATATATGAAAATACAGCACTTTATTTTATTACAGGAGCACTACGATAACAATATATAACATAAAACGGCATAAAATAAAAGCATCATACATGCAATTTACTGAGGCATTGTGTACTGGATTTAATTTATCCGAGATTAAAGCTACAAGTTTTCAAATCGGCACATTCAGATGCGGACAAACTGGTCTCACTCGATCTTCATTTCCGGGGGAATATCTTCGCAGAAAATCCAAGGAAGTCTTCATCGTCAGAGTCGACCAACTGAAACTCAGGGATAGTCTTGGAGTTGTGACACTGGCCATAAGGCAAAACACACCTGCTTATTTAGATAATTAGATAAACTTAAAATGAAAAAGTTTTAACAAAATACACCTATCGTTTAACGCAACATAGACAGGAAATCACACAGTTGACAAACGTCAGTTTTCCCCAACCAGGGGACAAAAACAAATTTTGCGATGTGAAGCGCCGACAACAATCATCTCTGCATGTGCTCTGTTTTGTTCAAATATAGTTATCATAAAGACTTACCTCTTTCCCGTTTAGTTAAATATTTTATTGTTAATGAAAATACTTCTTATGAATACCCACGAACTTACCAAAATTCCAGCAATAAAAATTCTTTGGAATTACACCCCGCATTTTTACAAGAATCAAAACATCGCTATCGCCATTCCATTACTCTAATTCTAAACAAATTTGAGAAACATTTAAACGGCAATAGGTAAAGTTTCTGAGATGAGAACCTACCAGTAGCTAATTAATATTCAGAACGATATCATACTTCGACCCCATACTTTTAGTAAAATACCTGTACCGTAATAGATATTCTCATACTTGAAACAAACCGAAACCTGTATTGCCGACTGACACTCGGTTCTCTTGTACAATCCGCCGTTAATTCTACATTCATTTCGTTTCATAGGTCCGGGATATTTATTCAAGTCCTGGATGGTGTGTGTAAAATCATGGACAGTGCAGACCAAAAAGTCTATGGCAGTCCGCTTATCTGTTTAAAGCTTCGTGATACAGGCCATTTTCAGGGTTCACAACAACAACGTTGACATACCGAACGACTCGAACATGGAATACTCTAATATGTGTATAGTTTTATATTTCCAGAATATTCTTTCAATTCCATGTCAGTTAGGTTTAATAATATAGATCATAGCTAATACACTGCCAAAAATAGGGTACTTGAATAAGTTTTTTTACCTCAATTCTAGATAAATTACCTTAAAACAAGAAATGTTTTCTTAGTTTGTCCCATTTTGCCAGATTTATCTTATTTTAAGAAAAATTATCTTAAATAGGATTTAATTTTACTAGATATATCTTGTTATAAGAAAAGTTATCTTAAATAAGATTTATTTTTACCAGATGTATGGTGTGATAAGAAAAGTTATCTTAGCTAAGATGTCTTTTCTGTGATTTGTCTCCTCAAAATGTAAGATCGTGAATCGAGTGGAAACGGATCGCTACACTAATAGTATGAACATGTGGTTTCCTGAAAGAAATTGTTCATTGTCAATTTGTAAGAGTTACTGTTACAACTTGCCTGAGATATACGTGAAATTATATCTTCTACTTGAGTGAGGAACATATTTTTGTAATTTAGTATTTTTATCTGCAAATCCACCTTCACGTGCGGTTATGGTTTTCATATGGGTTCATGTATTTGCCGCCATTCTCAACTGAAATCTTCTGTGCTTCCACAATTCTCGCGAATTATGTTGGTATCCAGGAACATTATTGAGAAAACTCAACTGAGCCTCTCAGTGGATCGTTCTACAGATGAATGAGAGTAGTATGTTGCTCAATGTGTTCAATGAACTGAGCGAAAACGTCGAAAATGAGATTTGCTTTCTTTGGGAGTGGATTTATAGATATAACAACAACAACAACAAATTGGGAAACATAAACTAGATCCTTAGGGGCTTCATGAAAAGTGCGAGTGCACATGAAAGTGCATGGTGAAAGTGCGGATCTCCAGGTCTGTTTCGTCGTTTTTGTCTACCTGAACACAGGCAATTAGAAAGTAAGTTTAAGACTGTTACATCGGTTTCAAAGCAAACGCGAAAAAATATATGTATAAAAAGCAAAGATACAAGATCGACCTCCCATGTGCACAGCAATGTAGAAATGTATTTCCAAGAAAAGCTTTCCCATGTCGAAGAGATATAAGAAAGCAAAACATTTTTATATACATTAGCTAATCAAATCATTTAATATTTACAATATAATGGCGGAAAAAATTGAAAATGTGTTCTCCAGAAGTATTTTGGGGTTGAATAAGCTTATTCATTATATATGTCAGATAGGCATTCAAACCAAAGTCATTGCATCAAACCAGTGACTGCAGTCTATTCAGGAAACCTGTCTTTGTAATTTAAGTTGGTGGCAGGTTGCCTCTGGCAATTTTGACTGGCAGAAACTTTTCAGGCTTTGAGTATTTGCATAAAACATCGGATCTGGATTCTACATGGTTTGTAGTGTATTGATTCCTCCAGTGTTTCCTAGTTCTTTCCTTCTGCTTTGGAAGAATATTCGTATATGAACTTGGGTGTATGCTTTAGCTTGCAAGACCTTGTCTGCGACTAAACATTGGGACTTTCTCCACCACAAGCACCTGATGAGCACAAAGGCTGGGCAATTCTATTTGAACAGTTTAGGTGCTTTTACCATCAAGAGTGCAATATTATGTAATGTCTATGGAGAATTGAAGATGATATATTTTCTAACTTTGAGAAGTATCCATCATATCTTTGGTGTTTGGCTATTTTGCATATTTTTAATTATATCAGTCGCTTGTCATATCATACAACTTTGACATGGGCAAGAAATGTTGTGCAAATATATTTTAGTATTACTGCTATAAATGGAAAGAAATACTTGTCAAGGAGAGGTTTTAAGGATGAATGCCAGAACAAAGGCCTTAAAATATTTAAAATATATTCTTTATTTATCTGTTTTACATATATGACTTACTTTTGCCCTTCAATTGCATGATGATGGGTTGAAAGCGACGTTAAATCCTATCACTCACACTTCAATTGCATGTCATTATTTTATCATGTTTTTATTTTACATGTATACTGCTAACTGTAACAAGCATATTCATGTTCAGATTTTGGCAGTAATATGATATAAAAAAACTTTAGTTAAAAACGTTAATTGGATTGTAGGGAAATATTTGAAGTGTCACTATTAATATTATCAATATCAAAATTTTTCGTTGTTTTATTGATCCTGTTGGGAATTGCGGCGTGGCTGAAATTATTGGGATACCTCTTCTACATGCATAAACTTTGCATCTAATATGTGCAGACTATTCACTACATGCATCATTTGAATGAAATTTCCCCATCTTCAAAATATTTTTTTGTCATTTAATTTGATTAAATGTTGTTTAGCATGTTTTTCTTAATTAAGTAAATGTTGCTAGCTCAAGATCCTTTTGTTGAATTTACAATGTAAGATAATTTATCTTGAAGACTGTATACATGTTTTCTTGAGTAAGAATATTTAACTCAACAGCCTTAAGAAATATTTTCTTATCCAAGTTAACAGCTTTGAGAAATATTTTCTTATCCAAGTGGTCAGTTTTTCTTGAACAAGTTAATTATCTGCAATGAGTTTAATATTCTTACCCCACTCCAAAAATATCTTACTTTAGATTTCCTAGCAAGATAAATTATCTTACTGAAGAAAAAAAAAGATTTTTTTTCTTAAATGAGTAAAAAGCGCCAAGATAATTTTTCTCAATTAAGATCTTCGAATAAGATTTGTGAATCTTGAGTAAGATAAATAAACTTATAATTTTCTTATCCAAGTAAATATCCATAAGTAAATTATTCTTACCCCACTCCATGATAATTTATCTTATTTCAAGATGATTTTTTCTTAAAATAAGTTTTTTTTTTCTCGTTTTAAGTACCCTATTTTTGGCAGTGTACTGAACAAAAAGGAAGGAATACGTTCAATGTTTTGGCCTACTTTTACGATGTTATTATGGACGCGAATTTATGGACGTCAGCTCAAAAATCTGCACGATCTTGCTGAACTTGTCACTCGATCAATATGGTTGACTTCCTCGAATAAAATTAGACGCCTTTATCAGGGTAGAGGAGATTTTCTGACATCATACACTGCCTTTTATGGAAACTATGATGAGACATCAAAGTTAATACACGGTAATAAATACGATCACTACGACCACGGCAAAGCGGTCCGCCATTTTGGATCTCCCGTGAAAATCGGCGCGACATTTAATTCGAACACTCGCGTTTTTCTGGAATTCGCTCGACAAATAATTCGAAAGTAGCCAATTTTTGGAGTGGCGAGTTTCATCACTACATCGCGAATTAATAGGGAAATTACCGTATACGAAAATGGGAAAGGATGGTGTTTTTCCAGCAAAGTTTTGTTTGCAAGCTTTCTGTATTCCCTTGATTGACAAGATGTACCGTATTTTTTGTCATGTATAATTATTCCAGATGCACCTCTCCTTGGACATCACCCTAATTTTAAATGGATTTTCCCTTTCAGCATTGATATAATTAAAAAAACGAGACCAAGTGCTTCTTTCTGGGCTACGGTGCTGAGCAATATATCACTACCCTGGTACAGTGTTCATTGATGCTGGCCACCATAGCCAATAGAATAGGTGTCTCTTTTGTAAGAATATCAGTGCTGGCGACGACTTGCTATGGTCGAATGTAGGGTGTGGTCATGTTACCTGCACATGGAGCTTTTAAAGTCACATTTTCCGTTTGTGAGAGAGAATTAAGGTTTAACGTCGCTTAAAAATTTCCATTTGAATTCTGAGTCAGTAGATCTTTGCTTTCATATAATAGTACATGTACATGTACATGCCAATGAACAACTGATGGAGAATGACCTACCATACTATGACATTGGGAATGCAGGCCTTGCTTTTCATCACAATTTACAGGAATCCAAACAGGTTCTCACAATCCAACTCGACGGGAATCCACGGGAATCCAAAGCTATCATTTCCATATAGATTGCTAAAATTTACGGGAATCTGTTCCTTTCCTGTGAATAATTTTGTGAAAGTGCCGACAGGACTTGGATTCCCGTGGAAAAGTAAGCCCCGAAATGGAACTTTGATATCACAAACCATTACAATTAGTGGCCTCAAAATGAACAGTCTTTTAGTCTTCTTTCTATAGTCACTGTTTCTTGATACAGGTATTACCCCTGAAAAGGTTTGTGACCAGAAATATCTGTTTTAACGTGATGTCGTTATATTGAGGTGCCTTATAGTGAGACTAGACTGTATTTTGTTGGGCGGTCCACTTATCAATATTCACCAAGTTGTAAATAAGGTAAATATTAACCATGTAGTGTTTCAGTTCAATCTGCTAGTAGTATAAACTGGGCCCTGTGTTATATGGAACAAAAATATATAATGGTTGACCCCATTTAGAATACATGTACTTCCTGTTCATTGTGCTGCTTCGCCATTCATTTGTAATTGTACCCACGATGTCGTGTTTAATTTATGACACATTTTGAACAAATGGCAAGTCAATCCACAGTAGCAATCTCAACATAAACAAAGTTAGTTAAAATGTAATATGTTAATTTGCAGGAAAATACGGTCTTTATATATAAAATTTTATACCGGTACAAGTAGTGTGAAAAATTCTGACTATTTCACAATAAATGCTCCTCTTGTCAGTTCCTCGTCAATTACCGTTTTATACCAGTGTTGTGTTATTGCGACTGGCCTTCAACTTGCTTAACATGCTTTAATAATAACTTTCAGATTTCTATACTTTTAAAAAAAAAATAGGTGTGCCTTTTTGCCTTTAATTTCATCCTGGAAATGATTTTACGACGAAGTTCAAAGAATCTGAAAAAGTTCGAAAAATGTGACCCCTTCAACTGAAAGTAAAAGGCTTTGAAATGTGGACAACTTAGAAAAAAATTATGCATGCTTATTTACATATAGTTCTACAAATATGTCCACATACACCATTGTGCCTAACGTTCATGAATATTAGATCAATAGTACCGGTATACATGTAGTCACCAATTTGGAAAATTAACAGAGAAAATGAGAAAAAAGTCTACCAATGAGCGATTATCTTCAGTGTATGATCAGTATTTCCTTCAGTCAAGTTAAATTGTATAAACCTGTCTAAATATTACAATACATACATGTACTTTCCATCAATCCAACCCATGTTGTGAACACAATATCTTGAGTGCAATTCAACTGATCGACTTCAAATATGGGAACTCACATAACATCTATGAGACGGCAGTCAATATTGATTTTTCCCAAGCTACGTAATCCAAGATGGCTATCATCGGCCATTTTGAATTGTCTGTTCCAGTCCCATCCATGTGGATGCGATATATTGAGAAAAATTCAACCGAATGGTTTCAATTCATATCCTTGACACTTGTATTACATCTTTTTTTTACAAAGTCCCATCAACATTTCCCACACAAAATATATCTTATGGTGAGACTGCTGGGTGTTAACATATATAAGCTTACATGTACTGCAGATCAGCTTGTCAATATTATTTGTTAAAATTTTTTGAAGAAAGTTAATTACAAAACTTAATCAATTGATCACCATTTGGCAGATACATTACACATGAGTGTCTCACCTGCAGTGATCATTGACTAATCCAGTTTCAGGTGAAAGTCCAGTCTGACAGTTCATTTGAAACCATAATTCTTGGTGCCGTAAAAAGAAAAATAATATTCGTCACTTTTTACCAACCTCCGTAGTGTTCATTATGAGTTTTAATTTTATGTGAAAAAACAGTTGTATTTTGAAGCCTGTTAGGGATGGTGAAACCTTAAGTCTGAGTATCATCCTCCTGGAAACTCCAGGAATTCTGTAATGTTGAAGAAAGTATTTGAAACTAAACAATGAAATAATGTAATTAATAGCAAAACAAGATGAAGCAAGATTATTTTCATCTTCGTTACACCAAACCAATTTCTACATTCCCACTTTGAACTTGCCTTGGTCGGATGAGCTGCCATTAATGTTGAAAATCAGGAATGTCGATTTCGTCTTACGAACCAATCAAACACAGCACACGTAGGCTGACATATTTCAGAGCAGGTTTCGGAAAGATAATGGATGTCATGCATATTCATGAGGTTACAGGCTGTGTTTGAACGATAGTGGCAGCCCGTCCAACCAATGCAAGTTCAGAGCGTGAGCGTAGAAATTGGCTTGGTGAACGAAGATGAATTTTTTTCAACTCGCCAATTTTAAACTGATTTTATAACTACCATCATCACAAGCGCAAACAGCTTCTCCCTTTCTTATTCACTCTGGCTCCAGCTGTTACATATAATGGGGCAGGTGTACATGTATCTACATGTATGTGTCCAGAATCCCATTGTGGCCAATCATTTGCCTATGTGGAATGTGACTAAAATTCCTTATAGTCCTTATATGGCACGCCTGCATGCCACGTTATATTTCTGTAGTATTTTGAATTCTGATTGTAAGAAAATCAAAATGTTCATTGCTTGAGTTGGCTACATGATATAAACAATCACCCACACAACACCACTAAACGACATGGTACATGTAAGTTGAGACTTGCGATGAGTGCATCAGAACATTCCTTTGAAATAGATCTAATTCAAACTGGTTGTTGATATATTTTGTAAACATAAACCTGTGGTTTGGAGAAACCTGATAGATCATGGATTTTGGAATTTTAGATGCACAATAGAAGAAACTAAGAAAGAATATATGGTGATATCATGCTCACCTGATGGGGGGAGGGGGTTTAGCATCAGAGTAGGAGAAAGCAAATACCTGAACTTCCCATATAATCCGCCAGAGCCTATAAGGCATGATAGACCTGGATCCTGAGAATGATAACTACAGGTATGGTAATTCCTGGAAATCGGAAATCGATCCCCCATGATTTTTGGAGAAAAATACGATCAGAAGTTGTAATAATTCAACCATCCGTCCTCGATTTTCAGTAAAAATATATATATTTATTTGAAGTCTGGAACTTCTAATCTAGACTTTGTGAGAATTTCGAAGACCATTGCACGTGGCTGTCATTTTTCTAACGGGAGACTATTCTGTTGTGTTTGTTGCAAATGTTTAGCCAGAGATGTCCAAGGGATCACGGGATGATTCAGCTCAATGCTCGAGTATTACAACTCAGTTATATGCTGACACAATTTTCAAAACTGCTGGGGTTGGAAACGGGACCCTTAATTTACTGGTTCATTCTCCACTAACAAGGGGCCATCGCCGAATACTCGACTCTCGGGAATTGCCACTTTTCAATCATTTGCAATAAATCGATCACCCCTCTGTTTTACCA